>JABYQR010000128.1:0-112039 GCA_022592445.1 Cytidiella melzeri | reverse complement strand
GTAATTGGAACTCGGAAGTGCATGCTAAGCGGGTCTATTTCAGGCACTATGCAAGACGACAAGGTTTCGTAATAGTTATACATGTCGTTAACTAAAGCTGAAGGCAGAGAATTGGGTTGCTGAGCGGGGCGGGTATTTACTACAGGCGTGCTAAAAACTGTGTCTATGGAGGAGTCATCAACGTCCTCCACTTCTTTTATGTAGGTCTTTCTAGAGGGACTCGAGGGTGCGGTTTCACCAGGAGTGCTTTCTAAGAATTCCTTTGCTTACCCAGCTGCTTGACTTGGTCCGTGAGTGATGACATCTGTTTCATGATGGCATTGTAATCAAACGGAGTTGAAGACGCAGAGCTGGCAACGGTTGCGGCGGGCGGGGTAGGTAAGGGCCTCGCGGACAAGGACGACGAGGGGGCTGAAGTGGATGGATCGAAGAGAGTGCTGGCAGCCACCTTCTGTTGCCTAGGTGGGTACCCAAGGAACTGGCTTTGGCCCACTTGCGTCTGATGGTTGCCTCCACAATGTCCACACAATTCCCAATCATGTTTGCCGTCTTTCTTCTGGTGCTCCTTAGATCCACATCTGTAGCATCTTCCATTCATTGCTTTCATGAAGTCAGCACGTGTTTTCCCACTGGGACCAACTTTCGTTGTGTCAATTTCCATAGCGTTGGAATTGCGAGACGGTTGGACAAAAGGAGCTGGGGACAAGGTGGAGACCGGGGTAGATTTGAACACGTTGGGGACTGTTCGACCTTGCTCACGAGCTTTTTCCTGAGCTCGAACCCGGAGACAATTGTCAATGTCGGTGGCCACATTGATGAGATCGAAGAGGGTGACGTGAGACCGTGCGGTGTGGACTAGTTCATCCTTGATCATGGTGCTCAGATGTTCATATTACCGATCTCGGAGGTCCTGTGTTGAGTAACCTGTCCTGTCCATGATTTCCCGGAATCGGGCCGTGTACTCGGGAACCGTCTTTTTGCCTTGCCACAGCTCCCTGAGCTTGGCCTTGGCATCCACCATTTCGTCAACCGGTTCAAATCGTGCTTTGAACGCCGTTCTGAAGTCGTCCCAGTCACCATTGAATGCCATTTGATGACTGGCAATCAAGTCCATGTAGGGTATAGCCCAAACTGCCGCATCTTCTATCATAAATGACAGGGCTGACAAAATCCAGAGGTGGTCTAATTGGGTCTGGCCCCCTTGGGCATTGTATGGCAACAGTTTCTCATTAAACTGTGCGTACATTGAGAAGGCGGCCAGAAAGCGACGCGCGTCACTACTAGCATTGCCCTTAAAACTAGCAGGTTTTTCTACAACCCTTTCCCGTGACCTGTTGTTGACTGGTTGTTGCTGGCTCTGAACCAGCGCTGTGATGGCTTGTGTCAGCTGTTGCTGACCGAGGAGTAGCGCATGCAGAAGTTGTTCTGCTGTGGGGGGGCGGAGACGGTTCTTGTGCGGGGGCTGGGGTTGCTGCCCTAGAAGGATGCTGGGACACATTGGTAGAATTCATCTGGTACTGTTCCTGTGTGAAGGTTTGATCGAAGTCTTCTTCAGGTTCAGGCAAGGGTGGGAGAGATTCGAGAATGCGGTCTTCCTGCCAGTGATGGATGGGTCGATACTGATTTGCGTAACAACCAGGATATTCTACTCTGTTGTAACGGTTGGGACACGGTTGTACTTCACAAATTTGATGTTTTTCGTCTGAGTCGTAGCACTTGTCTCTGACAGTCTGGTTGCTGAGGGTGTGGGGATAGTTTTTGCAGGAAAGATGATCTCTGGACCAAATGCTACTATCGGGACTTTGGGAAGCCACACTGTATTCTACTTAGAACGAGATGAAGTACTCGTCCGCCCAAACTTTGTCTATCCCTTTGAACGCTTGCTCATAGTTCCTCCTTAGACCTGTGAAACTGATTCCTCCAATCGCTTTTAATCCCCAATTCAGCAGTTGCCACTCACGATGAGTGATGACAGGGGCTCGGGTTGGCAATTCCTCTAGAAGCTTCTCTAGCTTCTGTTTCTCTTGCTCAAACTGTCGCTTTGTATCTTTGTGGAGCTGGTGGTATTTGTCGATGGTGGGGAGGATCGACAAATATTGGAGTGTGGCAGTGAGCTTTGGGGTGAAGATACCTCGAAGATCTTCAACGGTATGCTTGCGGAAGTCGATGAGAGTTGGCTTTGCTGCTATGAGGGCTGCACTAGGGTTGGTAGCTGGCCAGGGTGGAAATCGTTCTGCTAGCGAGGGTTTCTTAGGAAGACTTGCCAAGGCCTCAGCTCGTTCGCGTGCAGTACGGGCAGCGAACTCTTTGGATTTGGCGCGGAGTTTCTCAGACTCCTCTGCTGTTGGGAATCTGTGGGTAAGGGAGGAGCCCTTGGGTTTACAACGACCAACGTAGGAGGCAACTGCCTTAAGCTCCTTCTCCGTATATTTGTGACTTTTGCCACGTGCGTGCTCTGCATCAAGTTGATCAAACACAGCCTGGGGTAAGGCGCGATGGATCTGGACTTCTTGACGTGCTTGGTTCAGATCCTTGTGCAAAGGATCTGGACGAGCAGTGAAACGGGAGTGGGATTCTTTCAGCACTAAGAATCAACCACGGAAAGTGAACGAGTTAGCGATCAAGCACGTCAAGACGGACGGCGATGGCTTACTCTCAAACTTAGGGGGGAATAAACTTTTTAAAACTGGGGGACAGGAAGACTTGATCCAAGCTAAGGGCAGTCGTGCCGGTAACTGTGTGGTATCTTGACCCAATGTCGCAGAGCGACTGCTGCTATACTGATAAACCCTAAACAAGGGCAGAGAAGAGGGGGAGTGGAAGTGGAAGTGGATCTCCAACGACGACAACGAGGTCAAAGTCGATGATAATCAGGCAAGCAGGCTCAGAGGCCGGATACTGGCAGTGCAAATGACGAAGAGGTCAAGATGCAGAACCAGGGAGGGTAAGGGGTACTATATATACTGTGTTTGGGTGGTCTGTGCACCAGTTCCCACACTAGGGACTGGAGTAACTGTAGGGCTGGAGTAACAATAGAACAATAAGGGACCAGGGTAACTGTCAAGGACCTGAGTAACTGTCAAGGACCAGGGTACGTAGAACAATAGAGCTAGAACAATAGAACAATAGAACAATAGGATAAGAACAATAGAACAATAGAAACTGGGGGAATCCCTAACAATGGAAGAGGAACAATTAAAAAATAGCCTAGGTTGATCTGCAACTGCTCCAGATTGAGTCTAGGGTTTGGGTCTGGACTATTGATAAATAAGGCAGGATATAACGTGACCCGGGTTAGGTTAGGTCCGGTAACACTCCTAGCCGGAAAATAAGCGCTCTAGATAGGCGCCTAAGGCTGTAAACTTGTGACAATGTTGGAAAATCCGGTCTCTGTTGGACTATCCATGTCAACCACCAGCTTCACAAGGATACAAAGTGTCAGTTTGAGCAGGAGAAACAGAAGTTAGAGAAGATTCTAGAGGAGTTACCAACCTGAGCCCCTGTCATCACTCATTGTGAGTGGCAGCTACTGGATTGGGGATCGAAGGCAATTGGAGAAATCAGTTTCACAGGTCTAAGGAGGAACTACAAACAGGTGTTCATAGTGTTAGACAAAGTTTGGGCGGACGAGTACTTCATCTCATTCTAAGTATAATACAGTGTGGCTTCCCAAAGTCCCGATAGTAGCATTTGGTCCAGAGATCATCTTTCCTGCAAAAACTATCCCCACGCCTTCAACCACCAGACTGTAAGATACGAGTGCTACAACTCAGACGAAGGACATCAAATTTGTGAAGTACAACCGTGTCCCAACCGTTACAACAGAGTAGAATATCCTGGTCGTTACGCAAATCAGTATCGACCCATCCATCACTGGCAGGAAGACCGCATTCTCGAATCTCTCCCACCCTTGCCTGAACCTGAAGAAGACTTCGATCAAACCTTCACACAGGAACAGTACCAGATGAATTCTACCAATGTGTCCCAGCATCCTTCTAGGGCAGCAACCCCAGCCTCCGCACAAGAACTGTCTCCGCCCCCCACCGCAGAACAACTTTTGCACGTGCTACTCCTTGGTCAGCAACAGCTGACACCAGCCATCACAGTGCTGGTTCAGAACCAGCAACAACTAGTCAACAAGAGGTCACAGGAAAGGTTTGTAGAAAAACCTGCTAGTTTCAAGGGCAATGCTAGTAGTGACGCGCGTGGCTTTTTAGCCGCCTTCTCAATGTACGCACAGTTTAACGAGAAACTGTCTCCTTACAATGCCCAAGGCGGTCAGACCCGATTGGATCATCTCTGGATTTCGTCGGCCCTGTCATTTATGACAGAAGACGCGGCAGTTTGGGCTACGCCCCACATGGATTTGATTGCCAGCCATCAAATGGCATTCAATGGTGACTGGGACAACTTTAGAACGGCATTCAAAGCACGATTTGAACCGGTTAACAAACTAGTGGATGCTAAGGCCAAGCTCAGGGAGCTGTGGCAAGGCAAAAAGACGGTTCCGAGTACACGGCCCGATTCCGGGAAATCATGGACAGGACAGGTTACTCGACACAGGACCTCTGGGATTGGTATCATGAACATATGAGCACCACAATTAAGGATGAAATAGTCCACACCGCACGGCCCCATGGCACCCTTGTTGATCTAATCAATGCGGCCACCAACATCAAGAATCATCTGTGGCTGCAAGCTCAAGAAAAAGCTTGTGAACAAGGTTGAACAGTCCCAACATGCTCAAATCCACCCCAGTCTCCACCTCGTCCCCGGCTCTTTTTGTCCAACCGTCTTGCAATTCCAACACCATGGAAATTGACACAACCAAAGTCAGTCCCAATGGGAAAACACGTGCTGACTTCATGAAAGCAATGAATGGAGGATGCTACAGATGTGGATCTCAGGAGCATCAGAAAAAAGACGGCAATCATGATTGAGAGTTGTGTGGACATTGTGGAGGCAACCATCAGATGCAAGTGTGCCCAACCAGTTGCTTGGGTACCCACCTAGGCAACAGAAGGTGGCTGCCAGCACTCTCTTCCATCCATCCACTTTGGTCCCCTTGTTGTCCTTGTCTGAGAGGCCCTTACCTACCCTGCTTGCCACATCCGTTGCCAGCTCTTCAACTCCAGCTCTGTTTGACTACAATGCCATCATGAAGCAGATGTCATTGCTCACGGACCAAGTCAAGCAGCTGGGTAAGCAAAGGAATTTTTAGAAAGGACTCCAGGTGAAACCGCACCCTCAAATCCCTCTAGAAAGACCTACATAGAAGAAGTGGAGGACATTGATGATTCCCCCACGGACACAGTTTTAGCACCCCTGTAGTAAATACCTGTCCCGCTCAGCAACCCGATTTGCAGCCTTCAGTTTTATTTAACGACATGTATAACTACTTTGAAACCTTGTTGTCCTGCATAGTACCAGAAATGGACCCACTTAGCATGCACGTCCGAGTTCCTATTACGCTCAAAGGAGTTTTTAGAGAACAAGGCATCAAAGCCATGATTGACTCAGGAGCCACCGCTTTATTCCTGAGTCAAGACTTTGTCAACCGGCACCAAGTATGTACGGTCCTCTTAAAGATAGATTCCACTTCATAACATCGATGGGACTCTAAATCAAGGAGGACGTATCACACACAGAGCAGAGCTCAAACTACAAGTTGCAGCTATCAAAGAGAATGCAACATTCTTGGTCACCGACATCGGACCAGAAGATTGCATTCTAGGTCTACCATGGCTTTGCAAGGCAAACCCCAAGATTATTTGGGCTACTGTAGAAATGGAGTTGTAAGCCGAAGAAGACTTTGAACCCTTGCAGTCTATCACAGCCAATTGGAAGCAGAGATGAGCCTGGCTCAGAGCCAGTATCATTCAGGACACCAAGGAAGAGCTTTGGTCCTGTGCTAGCTTTACATACTCTACAGACATCACTGCTAAAGCCCATCAATCTAGAGAACAACGAATGTTTGAACAGATGGTTCCAGAGGAATACTGCAGACACCAGAAAGTCTTCTCAGAAGAAGCATCACAGCGTCTCCCAGAGCATCAGCCCTGAAAACATACAATTGATCTGACAGAGAACCCAAAGACATTCAGATTTAAGGTCTACCCCATGTCTCCGAATGAACAAGCAGAGCTGGACAAGTTTATTGAAGAAAACCTGTGAAAGGATATATTGTCTCATCCAAGCCGCCTATGGCCTCACTGGTATTCTTTGTCAAGAAGAAGGATGGCAAGCTCCGGCTTGTTCAGGATTATCGACGGTTAAATGACATCACAATCAAAAACCGCTACCCACTTCCCTTGGTATCAGACATTACCAATCAGCTTTGTCAAGCCAAAATCTTCACCAAGTTTGACGTACAATGGGGCTGCCATGATAGAAGGAATATTGATACGAAGTGGATAGACTGAGGTTCTAGCCCCATGTCTAGCGGCTATTTATACATGTTGACCTAACTACTTTTGGACCAGTCCGAAATAGTGGTAGCGAATCGGAGGAATAGAAAGGAAAAACACTACACAGAGAACATCCACTGCTTTGGAAAGCCAATGAGAGAAAAGACCGTCAAGGTGCGGAAACAAGGGACAATAGAAAGGTGAAACATGAGGCAAAGATCAATAGAGAAGGGGTTTGAACCCGAAACAGGGGATAGACGGGGTTGGACCCGAAATAGGGGATAGATGGGGTTGGACCCAATGGAGTGGTAACGGAGTTATGGAGAAGCTGAGGATTGAACCAAGGCAATGGTAACCAATCAGAGTTAGGTCCAAGGTTTGAATGGACACAAGGAGACAACTAATGACATAATAGTCCGTGTTGAACGGAGGCAATGTGGATCAGGGAATAATGGAGGAAGGACGAGTTGAATCGTCAAGGCAATTGTAAAGAAGATAACTAGTTATCAAGATAATCGAAGAAGTAAAGAAAAATAATAGGGTGTGAAGACCGTTCGTAACACCTGGCTTCTGATGAGGTCTTCCCCTTAAAGGAGACTGCCTTTGCCACAATGCTCCGTTCCCTGGAGACGTGAGTGGCAGCGGCGATTGCTGGTGCCTGAGCAGCTGTCAATGCAGCCACCTGATTGGTGAGGTCCACCATTCTTTGCGTCAGAATGCCGAACATGTATAGAATGTCCTGGGCACTCAAGTTGGGAGCGGCAGCTGGGGCAGCGTCGGGAGCAGCGTTCTGCTGGTTCTGGTGAGGATCCATGTCTTGTGATGTGATGAGGCGTAAATTCTCTTTGTTAGGCGGCTGGTGATGCTCAGAGTAGTACTCGCTGTTGACAGCTTCAGTGAAGTCTGCCTGAGTGGATCCATTTGGACAAGGTTGGTTGTCACACTTGTAGAATAGACCTCCATAGAAGTGGTTGTCAGTGACTGTGTTTGAGTCAAAGAAATGTATACAATTGTTACAAGATGTGGTTGGCAAAACATGTGGACTGTCTAGATCCACTCAAAGTAGCTATTGTTGTTTACTACGTTGAGCTGCGCAAGTACTTTGTTGTAGTTTTTACAAAGCTGTTTAAACGAGACCTTCCTAATTGCTTTGCAACCCCAGTCTAAGAGTTGCCAATTGCGGTCTGCTATGACTGGTGCAAGTTCGTCAAGTCGGTTGAGAAAGCAATTAACTTTGTTGACAAGGTGGAGTAGCACTCGACGGTGGTCAGGGTCTGCACCGTTGAGACGTTCTTGGAGCTCGGTGAGAGCTTGTAAGCGGGTGCAAACCACGGTGAGCTTTGGCCTGAAGATGCCGACGAGGTCAACTGGTGATAACGTTTTGAAGTCAATTAACACCAGTTTGGGTGCAGTGGGAGCGGGAGTGGGTGGGGAAAGCGTAGCAAGCCACTCAGCGAGAGTCGGCTTGTAGGTCTGTTGCTCAGCTATAGTGCAAGCACGTTCTTCAGCGACGTGTTCTCCGTACGCTCTGGCAGAAGTGCAAATTTGTTGCTTTTCCTCGTACAAGGGGACGGTGATGGTGATGCCTTTGACAGGCGGTTTCTTGGACACGTATTTAGTGACTGTGACCAGGTCTTTGTCAGACCAACAATGCGGTTGACCGCTCTTACGCTTTTCAGCGAGAGCATTGAGGAAAGATGATGGAAGAGATCTCTTGAGCTGAGGCTCAGTTGTAGGGAGGTTCTTAAAAAAATGGGGACACGTGTCTTTAGGCACTAAACAACGCGTAGGGGGGTGAAAACGGACAATGTAAGCGTAGCTCAACGGTATGAAGAGACCGGAGACGTACTCGTCAAACAGGAATAAATTTTTTTAAACGGTGGGAATGGGGAACCCAGGGTTTCACAACAATCTCGACCTAATGACACGGAGACGGCGCTCAATGTGACAAACAGGGACATGAAGTGAATAACAACGAGGAGGTGGTGGCAGGCGTAGAGCACAATGCTTTCACCAGCTTTCAGACTTTGTTCAAGTTGCTAGCCCAGTAAAGACCAAGAGGTTGAGATGGGGGGCTAGGAGCGTACATGCAGCTGCTTATATAGACTTCAGGGACCTGCGCACAGGCCATGTTAAGGGCAGGCTTTGCAAGAAGCTGTGTGAACAAAGAACAAAAGAACTACCTAATAGCTATTGTCTAGACTTTGTCAAGAACTCTACTCATGAGAGAATCTATCTAAAAAGAGACCAACTGTTGTATTCCATTCCAACACCTGTGAGAACATTCTTCCATAAAGAGAACAATAGGGAAAGAACAAAAGGGGTCCATGTGCGTGCTATCTATGACGTCAAACCCTAGCTATGGGCTGAGCCATGTGGTTGTAGCCATATGGTCATACATAAGCTGAGTCATGTGCCAGTGTGATGTAGCAGCCAGTAACGTGACCATGTAGAGCGTCTAAGCCACGCAATACGGGCGCTTAATAGATGTGTGCAGAGAGGGTTGCAACCAGGTTGCAATCAGGTTTCAAAGGTAAAAACTGGAGGTAAAATGCGAAAAATAAGGGCTAGTCAGGCCATCCACAACAATTGTCATGCACCACTGCTCAAATACCTTTCTAATATGCATGACACGAGCTGCAAACTGGGGTCCTCTTGGATATAAACTGTTGGGGAATGCAATGGAGCCTGAACACTTCTTTGATGTGAAGGTCAACTATACCGTCTGCTGTAACAGTAGACTGGGTTGGGATTATATGTGTTTGTTTGCTGTACAAGTCTGTGTACACAGCAATCATGTGAACACCGTTGGTACGTGGGAGTGATCCGTCTAAGTCTACACCAACCACCTGCCAAGGTCCGTCTGGTACTTCAATGGGCTGTATGGGGGCAACCGGGTGATGTGCTGGTTTGGTTTGCTGACATTTGTCACAATTAAGGACATATTGTTCTACAAATGATGCCATGCGAGGCCACCGATAGTGCTGTGTAACTAGTTCTAGGGTTGCGTGTTTGCCGGGATGTCCTGCTGGTAACGCATCATGGCATCGTCGTACAATCTCCCTGCGGACTTCTCGATCCTTTGGAATGTACAGCTTCCCTTTGTAGTACACCAGTCGATTGTCTTTCTCCCACTCAAGTCCGCTGTCGGTCAACTTTCAGGGTCCATCCTTCCTAAGTTTGGCTAGTCCCTGGACTACCTCTGCTTCTCAAATACTGATGTGCAACTCCAACGGATCTGACTCCGGAGTACTCGAGGTGGCTATTGTCTGGAAGTATTTGGGTTTCAGTACAACATGTTCCTTGTTGTCTTCAGCAACACCATTTTGTGCAGGAGTATTGTGCACAGTAAGTCGGGGTATTGTAACTTGAGTTTTCAAGTAGTTGGTTATATTTGTACCAGTGAAAACACCGTCGTTGTCAGATTGTAGAGTCTTAACATGAATGTTGTACTGCGTCAGTAGTTCAATAGAGAAGTTAACCCATTGAGTAAAAGTGTCATCTTCAGCTCTTAATGGCGCAAGAGTGAGCCATCTAGTTGCGTCATTGACAATAGTCAACCAACCAGTACATATAATGACCAGTAATCAATGCAGTGGGTAGTGGCCCAAAGATATCGATATGAAAGTGGTCACCGAAGGAAGTAGCCCACGGCAAAGTACAAGTTTTAGGTACAAGACTGCGATGAATATTGTTCATGATGCAGTCTTTGCACGGAGTTTCCGTATGATCAATTATATGAGTTGTTATAATGAGCTTGGACGTCTCAAGTAGTTTTTTAATCTGGAAGTAGCTTATATGACCAAGTTTTTTATGAACTTCATACAGCTGATGGCATTACACTGGCCTTGTTATCAGCTCTTTATAACTTTGTATCAGATCACTTTTGCAATCAAAATGCAGTTTTTTAATTTTTAGAGACTGTGTATGGGTACAAATCTGTACATATATTACACCATTGGATAGCCCTATCTTGTGGCAACATCTTGGTACAAACATCCCGTCAATTGAAGTGGAATTGAGCAAGTTATGGCCAGTCTACTGCAAAAAGTCATCCAGGCTCAGATTCAAACTCCACTCCTGCTGGCAAATGATGTCAAATTCTGGTCAGGTACATGTGCAGCAATCTACAGACATTGCTTTCTCTCTGAACAAGGAATACAATCAGAAGACATGCCACACATAGTGTTGGCTCTGAGCAACAATTACCAGTACTTTGGAAGCTAACTACATATTCTCAACCCCTACATTCTTGGACAATGTAAATTTGTGGCTGCATCACCAGTGAGTGCTGCATCTGATTGTTCCACAAGTTTTACAACTGTTAGTTGCTCTCTAAGCAGGAGTTACAATCAGAACCCAGCCTGTGGTGGCTCCAATGGGGGTGAGGCAGCGCAGATATCAGCTGGACGTGGTTTCATCAGCAGCCAGCACTGCATTCAATTATTCCACAAAGTTTCACAACCACTGAGTTCCAAGCAGGAGTTACAGCTGTGGCAGTTTCAATGGGGGTGAGGCAGTTCAGACATGAACAGTACATGGTTGCATTGGCAGCAAGCACTGCATTTGATTGGTTCACAAGGTTTCACAACCACTACTCTCTAAGCAGAAGTTACAATCAGAACACAATCTGTGGCAGTTCCAATAGGGGTGATGCAGCTCAGACATTAACAGGACATGGTTGCATCAGCAGCAACCACTGCATCATATTGTTCCACAAAGCTTCAAAATCATTAGTTGCTCTCTAAAGAGAAGTTACAATCAGAGCACAGCCTGTGACAGTTCTAATGGGGCTGATGCAGTTCAGACATCAACAGGACATTGTTGCTTCACCATAGAGCACTGCATTGAATTGTTCCAAGTAGTTTCACAACCATTATTTGTTCTCTAAGGGAGAGTTACAGTCAGAACACAGCCTGTGGCAGCTCTAATGGGGCTGATGCAGTTCAGACATCAACAGGACATGGTTGCATCACCATAGAGCACTGCCTTTGATTCTTCCACACAGTTTCACAACCACTAGTTGCTCTATAAGCAGGAGTTACAATCAGAACCCAGCCTGTGGTGGCTCCAATGGGGGTGAGGCAATGCAGACATCAACAGGACACATGTAACATGTTCTAGCAATTGATCTGATGAGACACCCTCAAGCCCCTCATTCTTGAAGCAAGTAATTCTTTAGAATCAGCAGTGCACACTGCACAAGATCAATGACATGATAGATGAAGCTTCTTGCTACCATTGGTGACTACCTTTATCAATGTATGGCTCCTTTTCCTGCAACCAGACTTATCAATTGTAGTACAGTCACTTTATCCCGGATCAAGCTGCCTATTAAAGGTGTCACAAATAGCAAATGCCCGTAATGCAGTTAATATTCATGACCAGATGGCTTGGCAAGATTCTTACCAGAAACAGAGTTGTTTACTGAGGTTGTTTTTGGTAACAAAGTCACAGGTGCAATTGAATATTTCACGCTATATGATTGATTCAATTTGCTATGAATAACACAATCACTTGTAACCCTGCTCCTGCATTTTACCAAGTTTTATCTAGATTATTTAAGGGCCTGATTGGCGGCGCATTATGTAGACGAATGCGCATTATGT
Source organism: Cytidiella melzeri (assembly GCA_022592445.1). Classification (NCBI taxonomy): domain Eukaryota; kingdom Fungi; phylum Basidiomycota; class Agaricomycetes; order Polyporales; family Irpicaceae; genus Cytidiella; species Cytidiella melzeri. The sequence goes on along the minus strand of JABYQR010000128.1, from coordinate 100,023 downwards.
AGACAGGCGCGTATTAATTGATGTGACTGCTTGGCCCCGAAAAGGAAATAGGATCAGTCCGGCTGTGACGTCCGCCGCGAGCGGTCGCACCTGCAGTCTTTGCTTCTCCCCTTTGTCGTTCCCTTCACAGTTCACTATGGCTCATCTCTCTGATGCTCAGCGTGAAATTGTGGCTGTAACCATAGCTGCTGCTGCTGCTGCTATGGCTTTGGCTGAAGAACGGCGATATAATCTGGAACCATATCATAACTCTGTTCTGACAGGGCATATATGGGTACAAGAGCTGATTCAAGGCCATCTGGAGCGGATGAAAGACTCACTAGGGCTCAGAACTCCTGTATTCATGGAGCTCTGTCAGCAGCTATGCACTATCTCAGGTTTGTCTGACTCGAGGAACATTGATTTGGAGGAGAAAGTTGCAATGTTTCTCTATCTTGGTCAGAGGAATAGTGGTCATCGAGATGTTGCAGAGCGTTTTCAGCATAGTACGGATACGGTTTCAAGGTGTGTCACAGCACTTATATTCAACAAATCTATACTGACATGAGATAGAACAATCAATGCTGTTATTGATGCAGTCACAAATCCAACGTTCATACAATCTGTGATCCGACTTCCAGACGACACAACTCCTATCTCTCCCTTTATACGCAATAATCCAAAGTTCTACCCATTCTTCAAGCATGCATTAGGTGCTATAGATGGGACTCACGTTAATGTGTTTGTACCAGCAGCGCTACAGGCACGGTACAGGGATCGAGAAGGGAATATCTCTCATAACTTCATTGCCGCATGGTATCTGAACAACAGAGAATTACTATGAAAACTATTAGAAGGCAAAGTTCATTAAACGAATGTATACAGATGAGAAGGAAAATGTTAAACAAATGGCACCTAGTTACGTTCAAGCTCTTGAAGTTCGCTGTGTAACCAAATAGTACGAGCCTCACGATGTTCCGGAGGGAAACTACTATACTCCTCTGCAAGTTCTGGCTTGTTCCTCCAAATCTTGCAAACAGATGCAATTTGGGCTGGAGTCAATGTCGTCTCCTCGCTGAGAACAGTGGCCCATGCTCAACGACAACGAGGAGTGCCTGCTACAGACATCAAAGGAGCTTCGGGCTGGGGGGGGGGGCGTAGAGCCTCAGCGATAGACTTCACAGCATCTGCCATATCAGTCATGCCATTACGACGTGAGTTTGGCTTACACTGGCGGTCAAAGCTGCTACTACGCCAACTGTACACATCAAGCTCTACACGTAACTGCAGATAAGCATCCCAAACATCAGCAGTAGCAGTCAGCTGACATGCCTCCTCATTCCACCCAAGCCCTGACAGCTGGCGCATCCGAACCAAGTCCTTGTACCGCGCACGAAGCTGTGGTCAGATACTGTGAGCAAAGAACACTGCATCTCATAGATACTACACATACCATAGCCCAGTGGTTCTTACACTGTTTGGCATTGACCCCTATCTGAGCCTTCTCAAGCACAGCAGCAGACACATATGTCCAGGACACTGGCTTGAAGCCATTCTCAACCATCCGGCCTTCAACCTTCTCCTTATGAAGGGCTGCAACCAGAGCAGCCTGAGCAGAAGGTTTCCACTCGGCCCGAGAGGCTGCAGGAACAGTTGCCGGAGCTTTTGGCATAGCAGGAGTGAGAAAAGCGCGAGGGAAGTCATCTGTGGCCTGCCAGCTCACGGCGCAACGGTGTATGACAGTTAAAATCACACAATGTCACACAATGTCACGTCTGAGCGCCAAGCACCGTGGGAATAAGTCGCATTATTTCGTTTGGCTGGTAGCTACGGAATAATGTGCCTACATAATGCGGCGCCGATGCTTTGACCGCCAGTGTAAGCCAAACTCACGTCGTAATGGCATGACTGATATGGCAGATGCTGTGAAGTCTATCGCTGAGGCTCTACGCCCCCCCCCCAGCCCGAAGCTCCTTTGATGTCTGTAGCAGGCACTCCTCGTTGTCGTTGAGCATGGGCCACTGTTCTCAGCGAGGAGACGACATTGACTCCAGCCCAAATTGCATCTGTTTGCAAGATTTGGAGGAACAAGCCAGAACTTGCAGAGGAGTATAGTAGTTTCCCTCCGGAACATCGTGAGGCTCGTACTATTTGGTTACACAGCGAACTTCAAGAGCTTGAACGTAACTAGGTGCCATTTGTTTAACATTTTCCTTCTCATCTGTATACATTCGTTTAATGAACTTTGCCTTCTAATAGTTTTCATAGTAATTCTCTGTTGTTCAGATACCATGCGGCAATGAAGTTATGAGAGATATTCCCTTCTCGATCCCTGTACCGTGCCTGTAGCGCTGCTGGTACAAACACATTAACGTGAGTCCCATCTATAGCTGTTAAGAACTGATACGGGATCGGCGTTGTCGCAAAGTCCGATACTGCTAATCGGGTCGGCGATCGGGGTAGGCGACAGGGGGAGCTGTAAGAGTCAATCGGCTTCAACTAAGTAAGTTGCGCCTCTCGTGAATCCTCGGTGACTCGGATTTGGACTTAGCAAGATCAAGGGTTCGGCCTCGGAGACTCGGGGTCGGCGAAGACGATGTCGGAGGAAGAGTTTCAGAACAGAAGTCGGGCAGCGACGAGTAAGACGACTTCAGCAAGTGAAGTCGAATGAAGAGGTAGGAATAGGATGGGGATCTTATTCGATATTCGAACTTGAACTTCTACTGTACAATTGAGTCTGGTTATATAGTACTAAAAGTTGTAAGTCCGATAAGGCATGCGTGTATGGTCCGAGACAAGAGAGGATTAGATCAGGCGAATAATCGGAGTCGGAGGAAATTCGGAGAAAAAGTACAAAGGGATATCTACAACTGATGAAACCGGTGATAGCGAGCACAAGGTAAATCGGAGAAACATCGGTGTTGGACCGTGTGACGAGTTGAGGATGTGGCTGTGCGAGGATAAGGATGTCGGATGTCCGGTGCCGATCACGTGATCGGATCGGATCGTAATAGTACCTCCCCCTTAAGGCCCGAACCCCTGAGGGCAATGCTTCTCCCGTCTTGATGATCGGAGATAGCGATAGGTGTATAAAAACCACGGACTGACTGACGATGTGGATTTTGACACTTTTCACCCCAACTCCCACTACCCAACAAAACAACTTGCGCATTATCGGAAATGTCTGCCCCTGCTGGTAAGTCATAATCGGAATCGGCTTTATTCGCTGACTTCATTTCTGTTGTCAGAAACTACTGCCCAGAGAGTCGAGCGTCTTCGTCGGCAACGCGAGGAGGCTCAACAGCGATTCGCTGCGGAGCAACAGCGATTGCAGGACGAGGAGGCCGAACTGGAGGCGGAGATGGCGCGAGAGATAGCGAGAGAGGCTGAGGAGAAGGAGAAGGAGAAGGAGGCCCAGAGGGTTGCTCAGGCCAAGGCCGATCGGCTGGCCGAGCAGCAGGCTCGGGATGCGGCTGAGGCGAAGAAAGTGGCAGAGGCAGCAAAGGGGAAGTCGAAGGCTAAGCCCAGGCAGAAGGCAGCGTCAGTCGCGTCGGGATCGGGGGCCGACCCTATGGTCGCGGTGACGGAGGCCGCAAAGGCGGTCACCCTGGGAAAGCAGAAAGGAAAGGCAAAGGCAAAATCGGCGCCGACCATCGCGGACTCGGACCTATCGGGCGAGGAGAAAGATGGGGGTGATGTGGAGATGGTTGATGCCTCCATCCCAGAGGGCATGGCGGTCGGAAACGACTGCGATCGGTGCGCCAGGATCGGCGCCCAGTGCCTGTGGAAGGTGAACGGTCGGGGGTCCTCGTGCGCGAAGTGCTTCAAGGACAAGCAGAAGTGCGAGATGGGTGGAGTGAAGGTGAAGACGGTGGGGCAGCTGTCTGAGGCGTCATCGGGGTCGGCGAATCGGCTCGTCGCACCCCCGATCGCGAAGGCGGCGTCAGGGAACTCCGAGGCCTCGTCGTCGAAGAAGAGGAAGGGGTCCGAGGCGAGTAGCCGGCCGAATAAGATGAAGAAGTACGAGGCGAAGGTCTTCTTGCACAAGGGCAAGAAACATCGGGAGTTGGTGGAGCACGCCGATGAGCCTGACTCGTCCGAGGCGACCGATTCGGAGTCCGAGCTCAGGGAGCTCAACCACAACGTCGAGGTACTCCAGGACCTTGTCCGGGAGTTAATCGACGTGACTCGGAGGAACTTTGTCCTCTGGCAGGAGTGGATGGGGCAGGAGGATGGGTCGGACTCGGAGATCTCGGTCGTCGAGGGGAAGAAGAAGGCAAAGAAGTAAATGATACTTTCTTTGTATTTGTTGTAAAATATAGTTTTCTTTTTCTTGTTGTCTTGAAGTGTGAGAGCGAATCGGACTCGGAGAAATTCGGAGATAAAAATAAGATGGGATATGTTGAACAAATGAATTACAATGATAAAGGACCAGGCTTATTTGGGTATCGCAAGTGAAACTCGGCAACGGCTTCGGGGGCTCGGTCAAGTTCGGTCGCGAGTACCCAAGATGTTTCTTCATCGGTTCCTTCGTAACCTGACCACCGAACTAGGTAGAGGATCGGACAAGCTCGGCGTCGGCGGTCAAGTTTCGAGTCGAGGACTTCTGCGATCTCATACTCGATTTCGCCGTCGATCTCAATCGGAGGTGGTGGGGAAGGAACACGATTCGGGATTTCGCTAGGAGTGTATGGTTCGAGCATGGAAACATGGTAAACGGGGTGAACGGCTCGCATAGCATCGGGAAGTCGGAGGGTAAAGGATTGCGGTCCTACGCGTCCTATGATTTCGAATGGGCCGAAGTATTTCTCGGTAAGCTTCTTGGACGGACGAGTGGTATTGAAGTACTTGGCTTTAACGAAAACCCGATCACCGATGTCCCAGGTTGGCGGTGGTGTACGAACGGCATCGGCGGGACCTTGGTATCGGAGCTGGGCTTCGCGCATATTTTCTTTCAGGTGTTCGTGCAAGTCCTCGAGGTTTACTGCGAGTTCATGGGCGCGAGAGGAAGCGAGACTGCGTTCGGGGTAGATGGTGAGGTTTGGGTGATAGCCTTTATTGGCAAAGAACGGAGATATGCCTGTAGTGGCACTGGGAACATTATTGAATGCAAACTCGGCAAGCGGGAGCAAGCCCGACCAGTTGTCTTGCTGGTAGTTGCAGTACGCTCGGAGGTATTGTTCCAGGGTCTGGTTCGTCCGTTCGGTCTGTCCATCGGCTTCGGGATGGTAACCGGAAGTGAAGTGTAGGTTCATATCCAGTGCCTGTCCCAAGGCTCGGAAGAATCGCGAAACAAACTCGGTACCCCGATCGGAGGTACAGTGTGATGGAACTCCGTGCTTGGAGAAGACGTGAAGGACGAACAGTTTAGCAAGGCCTGGAGAGTCGATAGTATCGTAAGTGGGAATGAATATGCCTTGCTTGCTGAGGCGGTCTACAATGACAAGTATGGCAGTGAAACCATCGGAATCGGGGAGTTGTTCTATGAAGTCCATGGATATCGAATCCCAGGGCCGAGTCGGGACCGGGAGCTGTTGGACCGTTCCGTAGGGCTTATGTCTCGGGGCCTTAGATCGTTTACAAGTCGTACAAGACTTGCAGTAATCGGTAACGAAGGTTCGGAGTTTGGGCCAGGAGAATTCCCGACGGATAAGAGCTAACGTCTTGCTGACTCCGTAGTGACCGGATAGAAGATGGTCATGTCGGTAACGTAAGACTCGGAGTCGGAGGTCACCAACATCGGGGACATAGATTTTGCCGTCATGTAAGAGTAAGCCGTTAGGCTCATCAGACCACCTCGGAGGAAGAGGCTTGGATCGGAGCTGTGTAGCGTAGGTGTCGGATGGGAGTGATCGGAGGATATCCTGGTAGAGTTCTTCAGAGTCAAAGACATAGACACTGCGAAGAGTCGGTTCCATAAGGGCCGTTGCGCGTATAGAAGCGATGAGATGTTCGGAGGAAAAGATAGGCTTGAAGTTGTGCGAGTTGACACTAGCATAGTCGCTACCTCCCTCTTTAGGGTAGACGTCCCATCGTCTAGTCAAGGCATCGGGCTTAGTACCGAGCTTTCCGGGTCGGAATCGGATAACAAGATTAAAACTGGATAGGAATTCGGACCAACGAGCCTGTCGTCGGGTGAGGAGTTTCGTAGTAGAGAAGTACTCCAGATTCTTGTGATCGGTGACAACGTCGATCGGAGTCGGTGTTCCCTCGAGGTAATGGCGCCAATCCGGAAGGCTTCATGAATAGCAAGGAGTTCCTTGTCATGTACGTCGTAATTCAACTCGGGAGCGGTGAAAGTTCGAGAGTGAAAAGCGACCGGGTGTATTTCTCCGTCAGAGACGATAGAGAGGATGGCGCCGAGGGCGTAGTCGGAGGCATCAGTTTCCACGATAATGGTTGTATCGGGATTCCACTGCACAAGAACAGGAGCTGTAGTGAAGGAATGTTTAAGGGAGTCGAAAGCCGTCTGGCACTGTTCGGTCCAGGCCCAAGTCGCTGTCTTGCGAGTGAGTCGGGTAAGTGGAACGGTAATATCGGAGTAATTCGGAATGAATCGGCGATAGAAGTTGGCGAACCCGAGGAAGGACTGGATGTCCTTTACCTTACGAGGGGTCGGCCAGTCGAGGATAGTCTGGACTTTGTCGGAAGACATACGAAGGCCTTCTGGCGAAAGGATAAACCCCAGATATTCTACCGTGTCCCTGTGGAATTCGCATTTATCGGCTCGGGCGTAGAGCCCATGCAATCGGAGTCGGCGTAACACTTCCTTGACGTGCTGCTTGTGCGACTGGATGTCGTCGGAGAAGACCAGAATGTCATCGAGGTAGACGATGACATTGACGTCCAAGAGATCCTGGAAGATGTCGTTCATGAAGCGTTGGAAAGCGGCCGGTGCGTTGGAAAGTCCGAACGGCATTACTAGCCATTCGAAAGAGCCGTATCGGGTTCGGAAAGTGGTTTTCCACTCATCGCCTTCGGCGATGCGGACTAGGTGGTAGGCGTGACGGAGATCGATTTTGGTGTATAGCCGGGCCTTGCCCGGACTGTTAAGAAGATCGGAAATGAGTGGCAAAGGGTAGCGATCCTTCTTGGTAATTTTGTTGAGTGCCCGATAGTCGACGCAGAGTCGGAGAGTACCGTCCTTCTTCTTGACGAAGAGAATCGGAGCACCATGCGGAGAAGTCGATTGGCGAATAAAACCCGAGTTGACGTTTTCGTCCAAGAATTCTCGGAGGGCTTTCTGCTCGACCGCGGAGAGCGAGTACATCGGACTCGGCGGGAGCGGCTTATCGCTGTCTAGTTCGATCCTAAGGTCGTAGGGACGATGGGGGGCTAAGATGTCGGCCTTTGCGTTGGAAAACACATCGGCAAATTCATGATAATCGGATGGGAGGGCTGAGAGGTCGGGGTTGTGATCGGATGTGGGTATTTGCGCTGCGCGCAACGAAAGTCGCATCTGGACAGAGCCTGGCAGTTTGCATGCACGCATATAAGCGGCAGCTCCTATAAAGGATACTGGTGGGACAGCTGAAGCATGAGGTGCGGGAGTGTCTGAGTCGGGCTCATCGGAGCTATCGGCGTCGGAGGGACTCCTAGTCGGAGATTCTTCAGAGTTCTGGAAGGTAATACGGCCCTTAGCCCAGTCAACCAACGGGTTGTAGCGGGAGAGCCAGTCGTATCCTAGAACGATAGAAGCAGATTTGTCAAGATTTGTGATGTAGAACGGAATCGTACAGGTTTTTCCGGACGGAAAGAGGATCGGGAGTGTTATCATGAATTGAATCAAAGACCGTGAAAGTCCATCGAACAATCGGAGCGGAATCGGCGGAATGGATCGGATCGGTAAAGCAAACTTCTGCGCGGTGGAAATGTCCATAAAACAATGTGAAGAACCGCTGTCTACTAGAGCATGAAGAGGCATAAGTGGGAAATCGGGACAGGATACAGAAATATATAAAGCATCGGAGGAAAGACTGGACGCGTTGAGAAATACCTCCATAGGTGCACGAGCAGGATCAGCGCAGCCCTCGACTTGTGCGGAGGACTGAGGGCTGCTCAGACTTTTCCCGACCCGGAGTCGGCGGTAGCGGTCGACGATGCGAGTTGGGCCGCTCGGGCCTTTCCTGCACGGCGACACTCGCTTGCGCGATGTCCGGGAAGGCCGCAGAACAAACAGAGGTTGTTTGCGATGCGGCGAGCTCGTTCGTTAACCGAGAGCTTACCGTCGCTGCCTAGGAGGTTAGCAATCGGGTTCGGCTTCGGCGTTGCGGTGGAGATTGAGGTGGATACGGTGGTGGTAGCGGGGGGACGAGGGTTCCGATTATGCTGCCTAGAACCCGAAGCAACGGGGGCAGCAGTAGTAGTAGTGGTAGTAGTCGAGGTAGAGGTCGACTTAGCGGGTTTCGGTTCCCGATCGGTCTTTTTCCTTTCACCCTGACGTTCCCAGTATCGTTGATCCCATTTCAGAGCCATCTGCTGAAGGCTCGAGAGGGAGTTCGGCTTGCCGTTCGTCGTGATATTATCTTGCAGACGTTCAGGGAGACCGTCGTAGTATCGGAATCGGAGGGCGCGGTCGTCCCAGCCCGTTCGGACAGCGTAGCGAGTGAACCGAAGGTTATACCAGAATAGTTTTTTGTCGGACGGCATCTGGAGGTTGGAGAGCTTTCGCTCGGCTTCGCCGACATCGTCCGCCGGTCCGAAGTGAGTGCGGATCTCGGCGACGAAGGCAGTCCAGTTCTTGAGCCAGTCATACTCCGAGAACTTAGTCCCTAACGTCTCGGCTACCTCGTTTGCCGAGTCCTCGGAGTCGGCGTACGGGGAGTGGGCGCGAGAAATTGATTGGTTAAAATGGGTGTCCTCCCATTGCTGGTACTGGAGGAACTTCAATTCAAACCACTCGAGAGCAGCGTCGGTCAAATAGGAGAAGGCAAACATGACCTTCTTCTGACCAGTGTTGAACTTGGAGGGGCTCGAGCGGAAGTAGACTTCGCACTGAGTGAGGAAGTTTCGGAGTTTGGCGGGATCGGAGCCGTCGAAGGAATCGGGGACGCGGAATTTGGCAGAGGTTCCCGACGAGTTATTCCTCAGGGCTCTGGTGATAGCCACTGTTAGTTGTTCAATCGGGTTCCCTCCATCCTCATCGTTATTATCGCCATTTTCATCATCACCATCGCCATCGTCACCTCCTCCACCTCCACCTTCACCATCGGGATCGGGGTTGGGGTCCTTTCCCTTCCCTTTTCTCTTGGATCCTTCGGGGCGTCTGGCAGCGGGGGTGGGAGATGGGTTTCTAGACATAATTGCGGCTTGGCGAGCGGCGGGTGAGAGTGCGGATGCTGATTCGGTTACTACTGCTGTGGTGCGGGTTTCGGATCTGGTTTGTACGCGAGTTGCCATAAACTAGGAGAGGAATACGAGATGGAAGTTCGAATATACTGTTAAGAACTGATACGGGATCGGCGTTGTCGCAAAGTCCGATACTGCTAATCGGGTCGGCGATCGGGGTAGGCGACAGGGGGAGCTGTAAGAGTCAATCGGCTTCAACTAAGTAAGTTGCGCCTCTCGTGAATCCTCGGTGACTCGGATTTGGACTTAGCAAGATCAAGGGTTCGGCCTCGGAGACTCGGGGTCGGCGAAGACGATGTCGGAGGAAGAGTTTCAGAACAGAAGTCGGGCAGCGACGAGTAAGACGACTTCAGCAAGTGAAGTCGAATGAAGAGGTAGGAATAGGATGGGGATCTTATTCGATATTCGAACTTGAACTTCTACTGTACAATTGAGTCTGGTTATATAGTACTAAAAGTTGTAAGTCCGATAAGGCATGCGTGTATGGTCCGAGACAAGAGAGGATTAGATCAGGCGAATAATCGGAGTCGGAGGAAATTCGGAGAAAAAGTACAAAGGGATATCTACAACTGATGAAACCGGTGATAGCGAGCACAAGGTAAATCGGAGAAACATCGGTGTTGGACCGTGTGACGAGTTGAGGATGTGGCTGTGCGAGGATAAGGATGTCGGATGTCCGGTGCCGATCACGTGATCGGATCGGATCGTAATAATAGCACCTAATGCATGCTTGAAGAATGGGTAGAACTTTGGATTATTGCGTATAAAGGGAGAGATAGGAGTTGTGTCGTCTGGAAGTCGGATCACAGATTGTATGAACGTTGGATTTGTGACTGCATCAATAACAGCATTGATTGTTCTATCTCATGTCAGTATAGATTTGTTGAATATAAGTGCTGTGACACACCTTGAAACCGTATCCGTACTATGCTGAAAACGCTCTGCAACATCTCGATGACCACTATTCCTCTGACCAAGATAGAGAAACATTGCAACTTTCTCCTCCAAATCAATGTTCCTCGAGTCAGACAAACCTGAGATAGTGCATAGCTGCTGACAGAGCTCCATGAATACAGGAGTTCTGAGCCCTAGTGAGTCTTTCATCCGCTCCAGATGGCCTTGAATCAGCTCTTGTACCCATATATGCCCTGTCAGAACAGAGTTATGATATGGTTCCAGATTATATCGCCGTTCTTCAGCCAAAGCCATAGCAGCAGCAGCAGCAGCTATGGTTACAGCCACAATTTCACGCTGAGCATCAGAGAGATGAGCCATAGTGAACTGTGAAGGGAACGACAAAGGGGAGAAGCAAAGACTGCAGGTGCGACCGCTCGCGGCGGACGTCACAGCCGGACTGATCCTATTTCCTTTTCGGGGCCTAGCAGTCACATCAATTAATACGCGCCCGTCTACATAATGCGCCGCCGATCAGGCCCTAATATAGCTCAACACCATTAAGAAGAAGACACATGTCAAACAATCTTTATCTCCATGCTCTACTCCACAAACTTGTTTTAATTCTGTGCTCACACCCATTGTTGCACTTCAAACAATACAGCACAGTTCCTCTTCTTTCATGAATGATTGTGTGCTCCAGTGAAGGCAAACCACTGACTTACTAAACATTGCTCCTTGAAAAAGCTCTTCTCAACAAAATTACTTGTTCAGGCTGCTACCAGCACCAAGTTTACTCACAAATTTGGCTCAAAACGTAATATTTCATCCAATCTTCAGGAATTGTACTTTCTGCTTGCCGGCCTTGCTAACACTAGTTTTAACAAGATTTGTTCTGAGTTGGCAACAGTCAGTAAGACAATAGGTACAGAGTGGACGTTAAAGAGTATATCACGATAAGGAGTGCAGTGAATAGCTGCACCCGTATCAATGACATGAACGGACTCATCAGATGATGAAGTTGCGAACAGTGGAAGCGAAGTGGAATGGAGTTCAATGCTAGTAATAGTACTTACATGCATTTTGATGTCCGCATCAGAGAGAGACGCGAACCATGCGCTCTGACTGGTGCTGCCACTGCCTTTGGCGTAGTTGAAAACAGGCACGGAGTGAGGGTGCTCGAGGACCTCATTGTCCGAGTCAGTGGCGGCAGTGACATTGGCCATGAAGCCAGTAGCAGTCAAAGAGCCAGCAGTGGCAGACTCTTTCTTCGCGCAAGAAGCAACGCTGGCACTCTTGTGAGTGATACCCTTTGCCTTCATAGCAGCCTTGGACTTCTCAGTCCAGGGCCTAGGGCAAATCGGCGTGGTGTGGCCAAGTTCACCACAGTTGTAGCAGTTTACTTTGGGAACATTGGCCCAAGTGTCTTTCTCCTTTGTGTAAGGAGCAGCAGCAGCGGGCGTAGTCGTCTTTGCTGATTGCTCAATGTTCTTGCCCTTAGCGTGAGATGCCGAGGGAGCATGTGTAGTGTGCTTGTCACAAGGGACGAGCAAAGTAGAACCTTTAGACTCAGAAGTCTTAAGGGGTGGGTGAGACGCCAGTTGTTGAAGTCGCGGCGGAGCTCAGCAATGAGAGTGTTTGGTTTATAGTCAAATTCCTGTCTGGCTGGAGTGGAAGCACGAACAACAGCTTTGTAGTTAGCGCGAGTGGTGTTGTAAGGAGGGGGTATAATGCCGACAATGTCAGAGTAGAAGATGTATGAGGGAATGTCAATCCCCTTTGCAGCGAGTTTGCCGATGAATTGAGTGCGTCATCGAGGAGTTTGTCCATCTCGTGAACAGGGCAGCAGAGATGGAACAGCTGAAAGATCTTGTTTGCATCTGAGACAGTAGTCTTCGGATCAAAGTTTTTGCGTAACTTCTCCATGAGAATGTGCGGCTGCAACTCATTGAGGTAGTTGGCCATGACAGAGTTGCCTATGTGGCCAGTCATGACGTTGAAGATGGCTCCAATGACCTCTCTTGGTACTGTAGAGCCATCTCTGAGCGTGTAAAAGTTGAGGATAGTATTGAGCAGTCTCAACGCGGAACTCCCACATCGGCCAGCTCTCAGGACCAGTAAGCTGCCCAATGTCGGAGAAAGCCTTGCTGATGTCGCTCGTTGATGTAGCAAAGTCCCTGTCCTGAGTGTCACAGATTTTCAATGTTTCTACAAGACTTGCCTTACCAGGCAACGGTATTATTGGGAATATTTAAGCGCTTGTCAAGCGCTTATCCAGCGCTTATCCGGCGTCTATTTAGGCGCTTATCCAGCGCTTATCTGGCGCTTATCAGGCGCTTATTCCGGTGCTTATTCTCAGTGCCTATCAATTGATGCGCTGATGCGCCTCCTGTCTCTGATGCGCTGATGCGCTCCTTTCCTTATCTGTGTATCACATGATGGAACTCTCTGGAACCTTGCGGAACATGCTGGAACTATGATGTCATAGTATAGAACATTCCATTAGATGATGTCATAGTTCTTAGAACCTTCTGGAAAAGTCTAGCCTTGTCTTAGAACAAGCTAGAACAAGTCTAGCCTTGGGACTGGATCATGAGGTCAGGTCATGGGGACAATTGCTATTGGTTGATTATTGAAGTGGCACCACTAGGGCATAGGGAATGCTTAGCAAGGTAGATTACTTTGCTTACTCATGTAGGTATTAGGGGTCTTAGGGTAGTACTTGGGGTCCTCCCCTTCATGTATATATAGAGGCACTCCTGAGGGCATATCCCCTCAGTCTTATCCACTCTGTTGAACCAGGACTACTCAGTACCCACCAGTACTTTGCTCACCACCACTCTTACTCTCTATCTCACCACTTTCCCCTCAAGTTAACCAACTTATCTGGTGAGTGTAGCATTACTGATACACTGAGCAGGAGGGAAAGAAAGTAGCTTGGACACAGAGCATGCCAAGTGCAAGGAAGTACTCCCAGCATGAGACGGCTCAGGAGAGCCAGAAGGAGAGGGAGAGCCAGGAGGAGACAGAGAGCGGTGAGGTGCCTTCTTGCCTCGCTGCCTGCGATGTCTCTCGTCGTCGTCCATGGGGTCGTCGCTGTCATCCCCCTGAGCAGTGGGATGACAAGATTGATGGCATTGATAGTCATTGCAAAGAGTATCAAAAGGAGTGCAACGTCGATCAGCTGGGGGTGCAGAGACCCGGCGTGCAGGAGGGGTGGATGATTGCTCCTGTTGAACAGCAGGAGGGGAAACAGAGGCTGTTCTTTCCTCGTCAGCAGTAGTCTCAGCTACTGGAGCAGAGGAGGAGGATGCAACAGGCTTGACTTCGGTTGTCCTGGTCGCCATCGATGATGAGGTAGGCGTAGTGGGGGGGAAGAGACAGGAATTGCAGGAGGAGGGGTAGGAGTGAGCTCTGGAGTCTTCCTTCTGCGAGTAGTCTTCTTAGGACGAGTTTGAGGTGCAGTACCTCTGAGGAAGTTGGTTTGGTGACGCTCTCGAGTGGAACAACAAGGTGGAGTCTGATCAGTGTGATCAGAGCTCATAAACTGGGACATAGGAGAGGAGAAGTGAAGTTGAGTGAGGAAATGAGCTTAATTGGGGCTCATAACCTATTAGTGGTGCACAACAATGAGCCTTAGGTGAAGGTGGTGGTCAGACGAAGTGATGGGGATCAAAAGTGGTAGTGTTGCATTAGTCAGAGTAAGTCTTGTATACGGTAACTACTGGCACTAAGCACGCGATCAATGCGGAGTCTCAACTTGAGTCTCAGTATATCGAGCAATGCAAGTGTTGTACAAACAGCTAGGCATCACTGGCACTATGACTACCGCCTACCACCCTCAGGCCAATGGTCAAACAGAAAGAGCCAATCAAGAGGTAGAAAAGATTCTACAACTCTTTGTTGACCAACAACAAGATGCTTGGGCAGAATACATCCCAGTGGCTGAATTTGCCATCAACTCTCGAGTCAACTCATCTACGCAGCACTCTCCGTTTGAAGTCATGCACGGGTATCTACCAGACTTTACCATACCCATTGACTGTTGCAGTCAAATGCTGAACCTAGATGCACGTCTAGAAAAGCTCAGACAGGTTCAGGCAGAAGCTGAAGCTGCCTCGTGTCTATCTAAGGAAAAGATGGTCAAAGCTTCCGGATACACCCGCAGAGCTACTCCAGTCTTCAAGGAAGGGGACGTCGTGTGGTTGTCTTCCAAGAATGTCAAAGTACATCAGCAGACTGACAAGCTAGGGCCTAAACGGCTTGGTCCCTTCACAGTCCTTTAGAAAACCGGTGAACATACGTATCGGATCAAACTCAAATCCAGATATTGTATTCACGACAACACCAACATTGAACGGCTATCTCCATACCAAGGAAACAAAGTAAACGGCCTCATACTGAACCACCAGCACCAATCATAGTAGATGATAGACAGTCAGATCTATTGGAAGCAAATGCAGTACCTAGTCAAATGAAAAGGCTATAGAGAAGGCAATGTAACATGGGAACCTGCAGTAAATCTGACCAATGCGAAAGAGAGCATTGCAGAGTTCCACGCCAGACATACCAATGCACCCCAGAAACTGCCCAAAGCACTCTTCAACTCTATTCCTTGGAAACCGTTGGAGAACATCACAGAAGCTATTGCATTTGACCTCGAGTGGGCAGATGGTAGAGTCCCTGGTCTTAGTTCATCGAGGCAATGAACTTTAGGAGGGGGTAATGACATGGATAGTCCAACAGAGACCAGTTTACAGTATCAGGCACCTATCTAGAGCACTTTTTTTCTGGATAGGACTATTACCGGACCTAACCCCAACCTGGGTCACATGACATCCTGCCTTATTTATCAATAGTCCAGACCCAAACCCTAGACTCAATCTGGAGCGGTTCCAGATCAACCTAGGCTATTGTTCTATTGTTCAATTTTCATTGTTAGGAATCCCCCAGGGATTCCCCCAGTTCTTATTGTCCTATTTTCTTCTGTCTATTGTCTTCTGTCTATTGTTAGGGATACCCAGGGATTCCCCCAGTTTCTATTGTTCTATTGTTCCTGTTCTATTGTTCTAGTTCTATGGTTCTACGTACCCTGGTCCCTGATTGTTACCCTGGTCCTTTATTGCTCTATTGTTACTCCAGCCCCACAGTTACTCCAGTCCCTAGTGTGGGAACTTGCGCACAGACCACCCAGACACAGTATATATAGTAGACCTTACTCTCCCTAGCTCTGCATCTTGACCTCTCTGTCATTTGCACTGCTAGTATCCGGCCTCTGTGCCTGCTTGCCTGCTTATCATCGACTTTGACCTTGTTGTCGTTGTTGGAGATCCTTTTCCACTTCCACCCCCATCCACTCCACCCTTGTTTAGGGTTTATCAGCACAGCAGCAGTTGCTCCGCAACACTGCAGATAAATGGCACGGCGCTGAATATGTGGCAGTTGCTGTGTCAGAGTGAAGTAGTCATTGATGTCACGGACACAAAGCTTGACGCAACTAATAGGGACATGATGTGGATGATAACGAAGAGGTGGTGGCAGGCTTGAAGCACAATGCTCTCACCAGCTATCAAACTTTATGCAAGTTGCTAGCGTAGTAAAGACCAAGTTAGTATTGGGTACTACTAGCTATGTAGTACAGGAGTTGTTTGCTTACCTAGCCCAGTAAAGACCAAGAGGTTGAGATGGGGGGCTAGGAGCGTACATGCACCATCTTATATAGACTTCAGGGACCCGCGCACAGACCATGTTGAGGGCAGGCTTTGCAAGAAGCCGTGTGAACAAAGAACAAAAGAACTACCTAAAGGAGAACAATAGCTATTGTCTAGACCTTGCCAAGAACTCTACTCGTGAGAGAATCTATCTAAAAGGAGACCAACTATTGTATTCCATTCCCACACCTGTGAGAACATCCTTCCATAAAGAGAACAATAGGGAAAGAACAAAAGGAGTCCATGTGAACGGTATCTATGACGTCAAACCCTAGCTATGGGCTGAGCCATGTGGTTGTAGCCATGTGGTCTTACTTAAGCTAAGTCACATGCCAGTGTGACGTAGTAGCAAGTAACGTGACCATGTAGAGCGTCTAAGCCACATAATATGGGCGCTTGATAGACGCGCAAAGGAGTTTGTGCAGAGAAGGTTGCAACTGCGTTGCAGCCCGGAGTTT
Organism: Cytidiella melzeri; assembly: GCA_022592445.1. Taxonomy (NCBI): domain Eukaryota; kingdom Fungi; phylum Basidiomycota; class Agaricomycetes; order Polyporales; family Irpicaceae; genus Cytidiella; species Cytidiella melzeri. The sequence goes on along the minus strand of JABYQR010000128.1, from coordinate 83,633 downwards.
TACAGATAAAAACAAGAGGTAAATTGCGAAAAATAAGGGCTAGTCGGGCCAACCACGACACCCCGTGTTTCACCCCCACAAGTTTGCCTCTGCAAGCCTTGCATCTCGCGCCCCGAGCCTTTCTGCAACTTGCATCTCGTTTTGAGCCTGCTCCTTGCATCTTGCATCTCGAGCCTTCTTGTGGTGCGTATATCTCATTTGTGTTGTGTTCTGGAGCCCTCTTGTGTTCTTCACTGTGTTTATTCTACTGCGTTATTTCACTGTGTTGTGTTCCTCTTTCACTGTGTCCTTCTTTCGAGCCATTGTTTACCTTCTCTTGGCCACTGCATTTATATTGCGTTCCTTTCACTGCCTTGCGTTTTAAAGCCACATTTCTCTTTCACTTGGCAACTGCGATTCACTGTGTTTTCTCCTTTCTTCTTATCCCTTGCAACCTCTTCTCATTGTTTCACTCAACCTCCGAGCTTTTCCCACCATTACCCTCTTGGGTTCTTTACCTCACGCCTTGTATCACTGTCGTTTCTTGCACTTCTCTACATAACCAATCCCCTCCTCTTGCCCCTTGCTGTAGTGCGGCATCCACTTACCACTTGCACATTCACATCTCGTTGCTTCGCGCTGCATCTCGTTGCATCTCGTTGCTACGAGCCACATCTTGTTGCTTCGCGCCACATCTCGTCATGACTCGTTGCCTCTTGCCGCATTGTAACACCTCTCGTTTGTGTTCAGGTGCATCCTAGGACTCTTGGGCCCACTTGCATCACATATTCACTCCACCCCTGTTACTACTCACACACATGATCACCTCCCTCGAGGTCTGGCGTGTTTGTGCCTGGTCCCTCCGTGTCCAGGGGGTGTGTTAGTTGTCATGGATCGCCTGACTAGCCCTTAATTTTCGCAATTTACCTCTTGTTTTTATCTATAAAACTCCGGGCTGCAACGCAGTTGCAACCTTCTCTGCACAAACTCCTTTGCGCGTCTATTAAGCGCCCATATCATGTGGCTTAGACGCTCTACATGGTCACGTTACTTGCTACTACGTCACACTGGCATGTGACTTAGCTTAAATAAGACCACATGGCTACAACCACATGGCTCAGCCCATAGCTAGGGTTTTGACATGGATAGTCCAACAGAGACCGGATTTTTCCAACAATGTCACAAGTTTACAGCCATGGGCGCCTATCTAGAGCGCTTATTTTCCGGCTAGGAGTGTTACCGGACCTAACCCTAACCCGGGTCATGTGACATCCTGCCTTATTTATCAATAGTCCAGACCCAAACCCTAGACTCAGTCTGGAGCGGTTCCAGATCAACCTAGGCTATTGTTCTATTGTTCCTCTTCCATTGATGGGGATTCCCCAGGGATTCCCCCAGGTCTTATTGTTCTATTGTTTTTATCCTATTATTGTTCTACATACCCTGGTCCTTGACAGTTACTCAGGTCCTTGACAGTTACTCAGGTCCTTGACAGTTACCCGGGTTCTTTATTGTTCTATTGTTACTCCAGTCCCACAGTTACTCCAGTCCCTAGTGTGGGAACTGGTGCACAGACCACCCAGACCCAGTATATATAGTACCCCTTACCCTCCCTGGTTCTGCATCTTGACCTCTTCGTCATTTGCACTGCCAGGTGAGTTACTCCATGTAACCTAGTATAAGCATAATATTAACTTCGTCATTTGCACTGCCAGTATCCGGCCTCTGAGCCTGCTTGCCTGCTCATCATCGACTTTGACCTCGTTGTCGTCGTTGGAGATCCACTTCCACTTCCGTTCCCCCTCTTCTCTGCCCTTGTTTAGGGTTTAGCAGTATAGCAGCAGTCGCTCCGCGACAGGTTTGACGTCATAGATACCGTTCACATGGACTCCTTTTGTTCTTTCCCTATTGTTCTCTTTATGGAAGGATGTTCTCACAGGTGTGGGAATGGAATACAATAGTTGGTCTCCTTTTAGATAGATTCTCTCACGAGTAGAGTTCTTGGCAAGGTCTAGACAATAGCTATTGTTCTCCTTTAGGTAGTTCTTTTGTTCTTTGTTCACACGGCTTCTTGCAAAGCCTGCCCTTAACATGGTCTGTGCGCAGGTCCCTGAAGTCTATATAAGCAGCTGCATGTACGCTCCTAGCCCCCATCTCGACCTCTTGGTCTTTACTGGGCTAGGTAAGCAAACCCCCTCTTGTACTACATAGCGGGTAGTATCAATCTAACTTGGTCTTTACTGGGCTAGACATCTGCATAAGGTTTATAGCTGGTGAGAGTATTGAGCTTCACGCCTACCACCACCACTTCGTCGTCATCCACTTCGTGTCCCTGTTTGTCACGTCGAGCCTTGTCTCCGTGTCATTAGTGTCTCAGTGCCGCTGCCAAAGAAGCTTGACAGACTTTCCAAGCTTTCAGCATGCAAAGGAAAGCTCTTGCGCACTGTTTACCATGCATGCCTGAGTGATACACATCTCTACGGTGCAGGCAAAATCAACAATGTTGTCGGACATGTTATCATTGCCATTGAAGCCATCTTTGAGCAAGACAAAAGATTCTGCCAACAAAATCACTTGCTTAAGGGCAGCGTGCAATTCCGGATTGCCCTGAATGACTGGCTTGACCTTGTTCCAAGCGAGCCGAGATTTCAGTGGTGCTTCTGACATTGTATGTGTCTTTGTGCAATGTTGAGAGCAATGCCATTGTTCTCAGCTGCGCCATCCAGTTCAGTTGCCATACACTGAAGTGTTATGTAATCAGAAGCGGCCGACGCCTGCTGGATTTGGACGCTCCTGATGCGCCAATTGGTGATGAGTCGGCCGCGGGATATAATCGTGCTTACGAGTACTGCCGGCGAGCGCTCCTTGCGGATCTAGATTACAGTTATGGGAGCTTATGGATATTACATATTTATTGCATGGAAATAAATGTGAATGGATACAGAGTTGATATCGGGTGGATATCACTAATTTACACGAAGTATCGTCGATGGGAATTCAGGGCTAACGTGCAGTGTATTGAGAGTTTTGGCTACATGCTGCGATATCAATTTCTTACTGGGGTTCAACGTTCAACGTTGGAAGCGACATAGGGTTAGGGTCTGGCCAGGGCGCTAGCAGCCACTGTCGCTTCGCAATGTCGCCCCACAATGCCCACATCAATTCGTCGTTCACCTTCCACTTCACAAAATTCCATTCAGCCATGGCAATATCAAGTCTGGATAGATGGATTGACCAGCTAATGCAATGCGAACATCTTCCGGAGCCGGACATGAAAACGTTGTGCGAACGAGTACGGTCAATTCTCATAGAAGAATCAAACATCCAGCCTGTGTCAAGTCCTGTTACAATATGCGGAGACATTCATGGCCAATTCTGGGACTTACTGGAACTTCTGCGCAAGGGTGGAACTGTACCAGAAACGAGCTACATTTTCATGGCACGTAGGTGCTCTTAGACGTAAACCTTGCCGAACTGCTCAAACCATTTCAGGGGGACTTTGTTGATCGTGGGCACTACAGTTTAGAGACTGTGTCGCTTCTTCTGGCTCTAAAAGCGAGGTACGTTTCACTCTTGATTGGAGCTGGTGTCGATCTCAGTCGCAGCTGCTAGATATCCTGATAAAGTGACGTTGCTGCGGGGTAATCATGAGAGCAGGCAGATTACGCAGGTATACGGCTTCTATGGTGAGTTGCCATTCACGCGCAGCGAATGTAGCTTCATTTATGCTACAGACGAGTGCCAGCAGAAGTATGGAAGCGCCCTCGTGTGGAAAGCGTGCTGTAGCGTCTTCGACTACATGAATCTTGCCGCTGTGAGCTGTTTTATCGCAACTTACAAACCTTGTGCATTCTAAATGCCGCTAGATCATCGACGGAGAAACTCTTTGCGTGCATGGTGGTCTGTCGCCCGATATTCGAACACTGGATCAGATTCGAGTGCTATCAAGAGCACAAGAAATTCCGCACGAGGGCGCTTTTTGTGGTGTGTTCTATACGCAGAGTGCACCTTTGGACGCCTTTCTTAACATTTTTGACGCAGACTTGATGTGGTCTGACCCGGACGATATCGAGAACTGGGCGGTAAGTCCGCGTGGGGCTGGCTGGCTATTTGGCGGCAGCGTTACAAGCGAATTCAATCACGTCAATTCTCTGCGCCTGATTGCACGAGCACACCAGCTTGTGCAAGAAGGCTACAAGTATATGTTTGATGAGCAGCTCGTCACAGTGTGGTCAGCACCCAACTATTGCTATCGTTGTGGTAACATGGCGTCGATATTGACGATACGCGAGGACGGATCGAGGGAGTTCACGGTATACAATGCCGCTGACGAGAACGAAAGAGATAAAGGGGTGCTACGGAATCGGAAGATGGTGCGTGCCCACCCTTTCACTGTACGTATCGCTTTCTGATCCACGACGTGGTCTAGGGCACCATGCCGTACTTTGTATAATACTGTATCTCGTGACAATCCAACCTCTATCTGTGTACGTGTGAAGTTCGGCCCCGTGTTATCATCTTGCATCGCATATAGCGGCTTTGGCCCACGCCATGGCCATAATCTTTTTACTCGGCCCATTCAAGTTCAACCGCATGAACCAGAGCGACAGATGATACACATCAAAGGTACATCTCCCTCTTGTTTATTGTTAGCATGCAACTACAATTTTGATATTCTTCCGTGTGCTTCGTTCAACAGCATGATTTGTGCTTCAATGCGCGTCCTGCGGGTCTTACATCCACCTCGGCAGCTTAGGCCTCACCGGACTGACTACCCCTTGGAAGCCGTCGAGCGCATCATGGCTGTCTTCCGGCTTGTCTAATCGCGAGTTAGACGTACCACGCGAGTGCTGTACGACTTTGCGACCTTGTGACCCGTACTGTCGCGGTGAACGGCTATTCGAGGATTCAAGACAACGTCTACTTTGGAGATTGAGATAGCACCTACCGACAGTCGCTGGAAGGCCAAAGGACAGCGTGTTCATCTGCTCTTGTCTAGTAACAGCAACTTCGAACTCGGGAATACTTGTGGCGCTCTTAGGAATGAACGATATCGCAGCCTTGCGGCCCGTGGGCTTTCGGCGAGCTGTGACCCGGAAAATCAGTACCTTCGTACTTGCCACTCGAAACTAAACCAAACGGGAGCACGTACCGACTGCTGCAGGTAGGCCCAGACCGAGTTGGTTCTCCTCGTTCTTCGAGCTCGGCTTCGGGATGTGCGACACTGCAACTTTGCGAGGAGTTGGCTTGCGTCGAGCTAGTGCTTTCTAACTCAGGATACGTTGTGGTCACCCAGTGTGAGTAGCACGTACAGACTGCCGCCGGAAGTCCCAATCCCAGGCATATCTCCTCTCTTGCACCCATCGAGCTTTGCGAGTCCGCGCGCGCGATCTTTTTTGGGTCAGCTGGGGTTTACATGCGATCAGATTTTGTTGAACGGCTGAGCTTATCCCGAATCTACAGAAACATTACCACTAACCTAGCCTCGAGGGGGCGCCGAAGAGCACAGCAGCCTTATCATCCGGTGGGGTCATTGGGCCGTCCGATTCCTGAGAGGCGTTCTCCTCGTCGGATGTACTCATGAGGGCAGGAAGGGCCGTTGTCATCTGATCCAGGTCGTAGGAAATATTCCCAACGTCGTCCACGAGATCTGGGAAGTAGTAGTCGGAAGTGTAATCCTCATATGGTGTTTCAACAGACGCTCCAAGTTCTATGCAACGCCTGTAAGTAAACTCGACCCCGGAGACGCATGGTCGCTCACCAGTGTTGACCTCCTTCGTCTTTTCTCTAGATCGCTTTGTCATGACGAGATCTGGGAAGTAGTAGTCGGCAGTGTAATCCTCATATGGTGTTTCGACAGACGCTCCAAGTTCTATGCAACGCCTGTAAGTAAACTCGACCCCGGAGACGCATGTTCGCTCACCAGTGTTGACCTCCTCCGTCTTTTCTCTAGATCGCTTTGTCATGGGACCCTTTCCCACTAACATCAGCGGTGCCTCCCTTACTCGCAACTTTGTCAGGACATCAGCGGGAATCGGGCAGGCTTTCTCTCTCTCGTTGTAAAGTGGGACACTGCGTAGGTTGCGAGGCGGACGATCCTTTAAGGCAGAGTAGCAGTCTTTTGGTCTCCGACGAGGCGCGGTATTGATCTTAGTGTTCTCCGCACAAGCTTCGTCCTCTTCGTCCTCGGATTCGAAGTCACAATCGTCGACATCGTTGGCGACCTCAGGACGCAGATTCCGCCATTCTCCACCCTCGACGGCGTCCGCCACGTACGTGACCATATTGAATCGAAGGGAACGATCAACGAGATTCCTTTGTGTGATTTGATTGTCAGAGGCATGAGTTCGACGTTTGACCATGGTGTGGCCGGTGGTCAAACACATCTCAGGCTGCGAATACAATAGAACAAAAGAAACTTTTGTGTGTGGCGCAAACCCTTGACAGCGATGCCTCTGTCTTAGGAACAAATGCGGGAATGGGGTGTGGGTGTGAGTGCGGAAAGCGGGATGGCTAAGGGGAAGAGCGAGACCACCACGTTTCAATGTCCGATCCATTGGTCATTGCCTAAATGGTCACTGCCCTATCAGGCAGTTGGGCGTATCCGCTCAAATGGTCTCAATGATAATTTTAAACATCATATGCAAGCCCATCGCCGACATTTAAATCTCTGTAGGTTCTCGACGGTAGACCTGAGGACTCCGACATATTGCTCTTTCCTCCAAAGCGAGACTGTGGAAACTGACTGCTCCACCGGATTTTTTGCACTTTTGATACAACAATTATGAATGCTCCCTTAAAGCACAACTTCTATGTGTGTCTGATCATCTCAGGCTCGAGGAACATCATCGCTTTCCCTAGCTAACATTGGAAGTCATCGTGACAAGAACAAAATAGCGTTTTGGGAAGTCACACGAAATGTGACCAGATGGGATCTTAGCCCCGCCGCTAACGTAAGCACCAACCTGTTCAACCGTGACCTGCAACTCTCAAGTTCAAGCCTTACAGTACCGCTCGAGGTGGGAGGTCCACAGCGACTTATCCACATCACTTGACTGGTAGGCGACGCTAATACAGGTGCCATTGTCCAACGTACTGATCCAACATCGTGTACAGCCGACTCAAAGTCTGCTTGATTCAGCTTCTAGTGCTTGTAATTTGCTGACACTATGTCGTGTCGATCCTCATAAACTCTGCTTATTGAGAAATACTAGTCCGAGGAAGCGCACAGTACGGCTGGGACATCAACATGTCAACTCTTCTTTCCTTTCACAAGTCGATCTTAGAAAAGATACATGACCCGTCCACGAGCGAGTTTGTGCTTCTCGCGCGGGGTCTTGGACTCAGACGGATTGTGTGCAAGTTACTGCAGATCTACGACTCACCACAGAACCTCATCATCCTTGTCAATGCATCCTCTGAAGAAGAAGCTGCTATTGGGGAGGAACTTGGTGTGTTGGGATGTAGGAACCCTGGTCTTCGGATTGTCGGGTTCGAGACGAATAAACGGGAAAGGTATGCCAGATCTATGCTTTGTATGCACGAGACAACGGTACTAGCAGTTGTCTCAGGCAGGATTTATACAAGAGGGGCGGACTGGTGTCCGTTACGTCGCAGATCTTGACAGTGGACATGCTCGTCTCGGATATCCCCACACACCTGATCACAGGTATTCTAATGCTACACTCGGAGCGGTGTGTCTTCAGCTGTTCTAGCAGTACTCTTCTAGTCTGATACCTCCTAGGGTGTCTCCGTCGTCTTCGGAGACTTTCATCGTTCGTTTGTACCGTGAGAAGAACAAGACAGGGTTCCTCAAGGCATTCTCAGACCAGCCGGAGCATATCACCAGCGGTCTGTCGCCCCTTCGAACAATACTCAAGGAACTTCACCTGCGTACAGTGCATATATACCCTCGGTGCGCACACAATCTACTTCATCTTCTCGGCAAACCTGACATGCTCTATGTAGCTTTCACCAAGAGATTTCTGAATGTCTCGGACGTGATCGCTCAGTACTGCAGTTGACAATTGACATGACAGAATACATGTCCGCAATCCATAATGCAATTGTCCAATGCATGAGCACAACGCTCTCGGAGTTGAAGCGGTCAAATTCGACGGTCAGTCTGGTGTCAGTCCTCTTCATCTACGCTGTATTTGACCGGTGTCTTTTAGCTCGATCTCGATGACATAAACGTCGAGAATGCGTACTTCAGATCCTTCGACGTTGTTGTACGGAGACAACTAGACCCTGTGTGGCACAAGGTGGGGCCAAAAACGAAACAGCTCGTCAATGATCTAGCCACCCTCAGAAGACTCTTAGGGTAGTCACTCGTCATATCATCTAATAATTCTCACTGATTTGACATAGCATGCTCCTCACGCATGACGCGATCGCCTTTCAGCAATACCTAGAGGGTCTTCTAGAGTCTAACACTGTAAATGATTCTGGAAAAGCGCGACAGCACCAGTCTCCATGGCTTCTTACCGATGCTGCCAATACTGTGTTTCAGTATGCCAAACGACGCTGTTATGTGACATCCAAAGCCACTGGACCCATGCATGAGCCATTCGTGATCGATGTGGATGAAGACGACGATGATGCTTGGGAGGCGTTACTAGAAGCTGAAGGCGCTACAGGCAAAATAGCCTCTTTGGTGCCGACTAAACAGCCAAAGCGACCCGCATGGCTGCCTGCTGGAATGGAGCCTGTTCTGGAAGAGCTTCCCAAGTGGAGTCTCGTAGCGGCGGCCCTACAGGAAATTGAGGAGGAAATGGTACGCAGGGAGGCACAATTGACATCCCGTACGAACATGTTCTCTGCGTCAAAGACTGTACGCTCATGCTTGTAGCACGCAGGTGATCCGGGGAAGGATTTAGTCCTCATAATGACGTCCTCTCTCCGCACTTCAGAGTTGCTAGGCGAGTTTTTAGACGACATGGATCCTGACGCGGCACCTGGAGCCCAAGGACGCGCCATGATGGAAAAGAAGCTACGATGGTATATCCATAGATGGCAACGAAGACAGACAGAACGAAAGCTCGAAGCCAGAGGGAGAGTTGGACCTTTAGTCCCTGAAAAGTCGGCTTCACTTGGAGTTGACGATGGCGATTTGAGCGAGGCTTTGAAGAAGAAAGACCAAGCAAGACAGGCCCACGCCGCTAATCGAAGGAGAATGAGAGGTGGCGCACCTGTGCCTCCGCCTACAAGGAAGGTGGGAGCTGGGACGTCTGCTGCCCAGGTAGATGATGTGGACCAATTGGCAACATTGTGAGCAAAACAGTGATGCCTCCATGCTCTTATCTTTACATTACACTAGTTTTGCCCAGCAAGATGACCCGGTCAATGTGTCTGAGGATGTTTCATTCATAGGCTTCGGCGACGACTTTAACGATAACTATGGGCTGGTCTCTCCGGAAGAGACTGTCGTTGTACGCTCATACTCTGACGACAGCGACGACCAGACGTTATCTGAGCTGCAGCCTCGGTACATCATCATGTTCGAGCCGAACTTAGACTTCGTTCGCCGTATCGAGGTGAATTTCCATTCTCCGCCTAGCTTCGTCCCCGAGACTTATCTGTTACGAAAGGTATATAAGAAGAGCAACCCAGGTCTTGGTGTACGGGTATATCTTATGATATACAATACAAGCTGCGAAGAGGCCAAGTACCTGGCCGGCGTGAGACGTGAAAAGGATGCGTTCGAACGCTTGATAAAAGAGCGCGGGGTGAGTTTGTTTCAATACCCTCGCTCGATGTCTGGCACACTCAAGACGTACCGGTTGCACAGTCTATGCTTATGCCTATCTTGGACGAACGTCATCCAGGGAGCACCGGGGATGCGATCATCAAAACCATCAGCTCGCGCCTCGCTGGAGGGAGAAAAGAGATCAACGCCGAGCCTTCTAGGGCAAGTCATCTGTGTTCATTTTGCGACCATAGATTTAGTTGATGCATTCCGTTCAGGTTATTGTCGACATGCGAGAATTCCGCTCCTCCCTCCCGTCACTTCTTCACGCGTCAGACTTACTCGTCATCCCAGCCACTCTGACAGTGGGAGATTACATCCTTACTCCGAATTATTGTGTCGAGCGGAAGAGCATACCTGATCTGATTTCAAGTTTCAATAGCGGGCGATTGTAAGCCACTTGCGCAAGTTTCGTGCGTGCAGTCACTAAACTAACATTTATCTAGATATACTCAGTGCGAACTCATGTCCGCCCATTACAAGCATCCGATTTTGCTCATCGAATGGGAAGAACACAAATCATTCTCACTAGAAAGCATCGCAGATACAAAGTCGTACGTGAAAGCGACCGCCAAGTATCCCGCCAAGAAAAACAAGCAGCCAAATGCAAACGAGCCCGCCGTCGCCTCTCCCAACATCCAGTCAAAGCTTGTCCTACTCACCCTCACCTTCCCTCGTGTACGCATCATCTGGTCTTCGTCCCCATACGCCACTGCAGATATCTTTAACGACCTGAAAACGAACAACCCTGAACCAGATCCTATGAAGGCTATAACAACAGGTGCGGAGGATGATTCCGAAGCTGGCGCTGGTATAAACGCAACCGCTGAGGAATTGCTGAGAGCCTTGCCGGGTGTGACCGGGAAGAACGTCAAGCATGTGACGAGCAAAGTTGGCAGTGTAAGGGAGTTTTGCGAGTTGAGTTTAACCCAGATGCAAGAGATTCTGGGCGTTGAGCCTGGGAGGAGTTGTTGGGACTTTATCCACAAGGGAGAGCGACAAAAATGAGTCGAGTGTATCTAGACAGCAACCATTGGATACGGTGATCTCACAGTACGAGCAAGACACTGCGTGGGGTTACTTGCTCGCAGGCATTTCACCCGTGTAGTAAATGGGTGATCGACCTCTTCTATAACCTGACCATAAAATATTACGAGACACGCGCCGCTCATCTATGGGGGAAATCTGCTTCTCGCGTCCGCACACTGATGTGCTTGCGCACGCTAGGAGCACTGCACACCTGGAACTGCGACTTCACCTTTTTTGTTTCGATAAAAAATCACCTCTCCTGCTGACGCCGTGAGCCGATTTCGAAGTGCCGCTGTACTAGGAGCCGTGCCCAAACTCACCATCATCCTCGACAAATTGGCACGCGTTGTAGTTGTACCAGAGCGCCTGGAATACAGGCTGATCAGAGTAGTGGTAATGCTCCCCTAGGAATGCCTTCAGATACTTTGTCGCCTCTTCCGCATGATCTAAGCAAAAACGTACAGAATGAGCATCACGCCCCCCCTAGAAAAAAGGTACCAACGGGAGAACTTACAATGCGGCATCTGAGGGAAGAAATGATGGATGACATGGAAGTGCCCGACGCCATGCAAGAAAAAACGGCCCTGCCAACCCAGAAAGTCTCTGTCAACGGTCGAAGAAGCGCCTCGCTGGTAATTCCATGTTTTGTCTCGGTAATGCGGCACAGCAGGGTCTGTATGGTGCAGGTAGGTGATCATGATGAACCAATGGGTGACCATGAGCCACGGGACGCCGTAGAATTTGAGCACCGTGACGCCGCCCCATGCGTCGCACGCAAGCTTAACGCAGCACCCTGCAACCAACAGACCAATGTTCGATAGGATCACAAGGTATCGTTGGCTCTCGTTAAACAGAACGGCGTTCGCTGTCGAGGGGGATTCATCAGCCACGTCATGTTGGTAAAGTGTGTGGGAGATCAACTCACGGTCGAAATGGCACGTCGGCCACGGGTACGATTTCTGTCCAGAGACATTGAAAACTGCACCGAATAATGAGCGACGTCCATGTGAGACGAGCCTTGAAACTAGACTAACGCAAATAAGCAGGGAAAGCCAACAACTGTTGGCGAAGGAGGGTGAACAAGGTGTACACCGGCGTGTCCTCGAAGTATTCATGCCATTCGATTTTGTGCTGTTCGCGACTAGGAATGCCGAGGTCACTGCGTGTTTTTGGTACGTAAACCTCATCTCGTTCCATTGAGTTGTGGTTCGCGTGATGCCTATGGTGAGATATGGCCCAGCTGAAATACGGAGTCCACAGGAAGGAATGCACGATCTGTGCGTTTCTTGAGCACGAGAAAAAAGACATAGGAAAGTGGAAAACGAGGGCGTACGAAACCTATCGTGTGTCCGAGTGTTCTGTTTGGTGAGAACGCGCCATGTCCACACTTGGCGCACACGTTTTGTGAGAGAAGAAGGCTGGTGTAAATTTCGAGTCGCGCTCACCTCGTGCCCAATTACCCAGAGACCGGTAAAAGTCAGTCCTTGGAACCACCAACTAGTTTTTAGGGTCGCTAAACATGACCATGAACGTGTAACCAGGAAGCAATGCTCACTACAAAAGCCATGCAAACCATCTTCCAACCTCTAGAGCCAGCAGCTGTGCGTGGGGTGCTTGAGCTCCTTGTTCAGCAAGCACATCGAAGCACCCTTCGATGCGAGTCGCTGCAGCACACAAAACTGCGGCCATGGCCAGATCACGGACCAAGTACTGCAGGCTGACGGCTGTTTTTCGGTCGAAGCAGTGGCTCGGAATGATGTTTCGTATTTCTTGCATGCTCCTGCCTCCCTCGTCAGCATGCGAAATAACGGTTTACTAGGTTGAAGACCTCGCACCAGCCCATTGGAGTAAAGGTCTCGTCAGGATTGCCCCGGTAACTCGCTTGCAGACTGTCATTGTCAGTAACCTGTGACTCGAATGCCAAAACGCTGCTGGCCATGGCGGCGAAAGGTGCGAGAAGGGAAAGTAGGACGTGTCCGAGTCGACTCGCCTTTGGAGGTTATATACCTCGAATCTCCGTCATCAATCTGTGCAAATTAAACTGTCAAGTACGCAGCTTTTGGGTTGACATTGTCACAATGCGGGGGAAACGTTGCACAGGCAAGGCGACGGATATGCTCTGTGTTCCGAATAACCGTGGCCACGGTTCAGGATATCCAGTGACAGATAGCTTCCAAGTCTGCAACGATACGTCTCCCAAATAACAGCATTTCTTGCTAGCAACACCTGCCAGATAATTTACCACAGAGTCTGAGTCTTCGCCAGTGGTCGTTCGCCACCAGCACGCGAGTTGTCCTGCCGCTGGTTTCGCATTGAGATGTAATTGGCAAAGTCGTACGTATTCACTTATCTTTGGGGTTGGCCGTTCGGAGTCATAGTCTCTTCGAGGCAGGAGGCTACTACTATGCGTAGATTCTGAACTTTTGTTCTAACAGCCCACGTTGCAAAACTAGGATTGTCCTGCCATGAAACAAAACCAAGCCCGTCGAAGCAGATGTGGTGTCAACTGCTGGCTTTCAAGTATAACCCAGTCGTGAGTCGAAAGATCTAGCATGACGGTGGCAGTGGCTGCAAAGTGGTCAGAGCAAAAGATCGGGCTCGCGCAACAGTGCTCAGCTCAAGAGCTAAATTTCCAGCAATTCCTCCCACCAAAGTCTGCAATCATCCTACGTGTCTCATCATTTTCAAGTCTCTGGTATATCAGGGACGTGTGGAGATAGTGTGTTAGCGACTACGTGGTCAGACTGGCATAGAATAACAGCCCAACATTATGGTTCTTACTCGAGGAACAAGCCTGATCTATCTACACCATTCGCTGGCCATCCTTTGTTTCAAACCACATACCTTTGTGCAATTAAATCTACAGCGACGCCTTTCCCCGAGGCTCATAGGGCAGCAACAGGGCGAGCAGCCCTGCTGCCATGATCAACGCACCAGAGACATACACAGGGACGGCGGTCGCCAGGTTCGCAAATAAAGCGATAACAGGAGCCTATCAACCAACGAGTGAATCACCAAGATATCAGAGCCGAAAACACCACTTACAAGGATACCGAACACCCTTGTAGCTGTGGCTGTGAGGCCATTTCCCGTGCCGCGATCCTTTGCAGGGAAAAGCTCGGGTGAGATAGCATAGAGCACTCCATACATGATCTACGACAAAACCATCAGTCCTCAGAACTAAAATTGCCAATGCACAACACATACGTTGCTGTGAAATGCGTAACCGCAGTTCCAGCCTAGGAGCGCATTAGAGTTCCGGGCTGTGGTGCTCGCAAAGAGAAAGACACCAGTGAGCCCTTTATTTTGCGCGTGGGTCGTTGAATAATGTCAATTATATGAGATGGAAGAGGATCACTTGCCGGCGGAAATGGCGAGCGTGCCTCGACGCCCAATATATGGCTGTTCGACCGCCCACCCGGCGAGAAATGCCCCTGGAATCCCAAGGACACTCAAGATGACTTGCTACTCGTCAAGAAGATAAGAAGATTAGCGCTGTCCGACAGCCAGAGATTAGCACGTACATTACGATATGTGATGAAGTACGAGCTGTCGCCGAACTTGGCTCCGCGGCTCGAGAGCAGGAAGGGTAGGAAATTGTTGTACAACGTCGATGCAAGACCGATGATGCCTTTGGAAGAGTTAGTCTTACGGTGTAACGGGGCAGCTGTCGCCTACCCCAGATCGCTATGAGTAGACTCGTTGACCACGCCAGCTTCTTCGTCTTGAAGAGTGATTGTAGATGGTCGGTAGTATAGTCAGAGCCAGCACTCAACAGGCCACGTTTGTGCTTATCACCGGGCTTGTGCACAGATTCCCCAGCTTGAACGAGATCTTTGACTGTGAGACTGCATGGTCGTCCGTTGTACGCAGCAATCCGTTGCAACGCAGCGACAGCGTCTGCATCGCGACCGCGGCCTACAAGGAAGCGGGGTGACTCCTCGAGCTTGAAGACAAAGAACCGGAATGCCCACAGCAGGAGGGTGCACCCTCCAAGTGTGAACAGGAGGTACCGCCATCCCATATTATCAGCGCGCGCACAAGTGCCCGGGGCAGCCGATTGGGAGCACGAAAAGTTGGCGATCAACGGCCAAGCGACCTAAGCTATTATCAGTAACCTAGAGCAGTTCGAGTCAACCAGCCAGCTCCAGACGTACAAGATTGACAAAAAGCTGTCCGAGTGACCACCAGATGGAGAGTACCGTCAAGAGGTACTGATGTGAGCCAGGTACAAAGTCGAGAAAGACGGCAGAGTCGACGGGTAGATTTCCACCAACTCCGACTCCGAGCACCGCCAACAACGACGCGAGAGTCAGGAAAGTGGAGGAACCTCCTGCCGCCAGTCCGAATATACCGGCGATGAGGAGAGTGACGTTGAATGACCAGCGGCGGCCCCAGATGTCGCATCCCAGTCCCCAGAAGACGGCTCCGACAAAGAGACCGATATTCATAGCGAGCGAAAGGAATGGGCCTCGGAAGTTGAACTCGGCCACGACGGGGCTGAGGATCAGGCCGCCTATAAGCTATGCGGAGACGTTGGCTGCATACCGAGTATATACGTATGGATCCAACACTCACTGGCCAGACGCTATCGCTAACAGTCAAACGTTTCGGGTCAGCCACAAGCGCACGGCGAAAGGAACTGGCCCTCCACTCACGCAAACCAACCGAACCCGGCGACGACGAACAAGTACCACTGCGACAAATTTTCAGACGTGCTCACCAAACTCGACAAATACATGGTGCAAACCTGATATCTGCCCATTCCAATTTCCTGGATAGCACCGTTCAGCAGCTTCGCCTTTGCTTGATAGACTGGATCGACCGTCCCATCTTCGTACAGGTCGCTGTACGCCGAATTGCGATACGGGGAGTTGTCGTCTGCCTTGGTGGAGATGACGACCAAGTCTTTCTCGCTGGACATGGTGGGTGAGAGGGGGAGAGATGGCCGAGAGTGAGTGGGGGAGAAAGTACCGGTGTGTATATTCATACGCTTATAACATGCGGCCTTACTATGAATGCAGGTTGATCATCTTTTCCGGGTCTTCCATGCTTGACTATTCTCCAAACACTGCAAAATCTACACTTGCGATCCAGTTTCGCCAAATATGCAGTCGCAGCAGATTCAACGCCTCCATAGCTCGACGTCTACTTGGCGAAACATACATAGGTTCGCGAGGCCTCTCAACGTACGAAACCTTCACTCCGCTTTGTGGAGACCATAACGGCCCCGGGTGTGGACAGCGTGGAAGCATGCACAAATCAGGGTCTTGCTCTCCCATGGATGCATGGAAGAAACATGACAATCGATGGTATTCTTCACATTGGTAAGGGTGCTCAGCTGCTCAATGTCTTTGCGCAATCCCCATTAGAACGCCAACTCGGACTGTGGAGCCACTGGTTTACGCGTAGTATCCATGACATTGTGCCATCGGTACAACTTTTACAGTGTCGTGTCGCAAGTGCCGGCAGTGGCTGCTCAAACAAACGCAGTCCGTTTGAGTGGACAGTCACCGCTCTCATTTACGGTTCTCATTCATGTGCACAAGTTTGACCATCCTACCAACCACACAACCGTATAGCATGCTCAACTCGGTTATCGGGCTGTTCGAGACTATAGTGACGAACATCTCTTATGGGCCGGAGACGAGCAGGATAGCAGGTACAGTAAAAACCTTGCAAGATCTGACCAGGTATCGTCCTTAGCAGCTATACATCGCAACTTCCATCGCACTAGATCAGTCAAGGATGTCGTACACTCAAACCTCCCATGAAGCATCAGGCTGAACCGATGGAATTGTATAATTCACCTTCTGTCGGCCAATGACAACAATCTCCTGTGAACCCAGTTATCGTACTCGTGGCCCAAAAACGTTATCACGTTCACACCCTTATCGCGCTTCTCTAGATCCTCTCTCGCGGGCCCGCGCAAATTCGATACTTATACCCATAGGTCTTTCAGCTCGCTCCTTGGTCTTTCATCCGAGACCTGTCACACATACCTCGATGTCAGACATCTCTGAATTCAGACCTCTACTTCGTGCGTTCTCTATCAGTCCTTACGAACGACATGCCGCACAGCTGACCACACCGAGGTTGCAGATCAGAGCGTTGGATATGGCGTCGTTGTCGGCAAGTCTCTTCTCACGATACAACTCATCCAGTACTCTGAAAACGAAAATTCCTTTGTGGACAGGCGTCGGTTTCTTCTTTGCCGCCTTGATGCTAGTCTTGACTTTCCTGCAATCCAAATTCTCAAAATATTCGCCTTCGTCTTCCGAGGAATTCACTGCAGGTTACATCCAAAACTGCACGCAACCGATGTCACTGACTTTTTTTTGTTGCTCTACAGAGTGCATCCAGGAGCGTAAAGGTGACTGAGATTCCACGACGGTAGCGCAAATATGAAACGCTAACATACGAAAAAAAAATTAGCCTGGCCTGATCTGTTGTGGGATGTGAGTTAGCTCCGCCACACATGTCATGTCATGCTCTTGGCATTGAATCAAGCGGGACAGAGTCAGCGCGTGGACTTGGAGTGCGACACTTCTCCAATCCAGCACGGCAGCCTACTCGTGGGGTAACGCGCTTCTCTACACCCATACCCTTTGTCCCTCGCTCAAAATTCCATTCTTCAGGAGTCAGCGGCCCATGGTAACGTTCTCCTCGATAACACTAACACACACATATACCCACCCAAAAAATAAAATAAAATCTAACTTTCTTAACGGCAGGTGGTACGGCGTAGGCGGCACCATCCAACTCGCCTTTTTCGCCATGGTAGCCGCAAAGGTCAAGATGAACGCCAACGGCGCACACACCTTTCTCGAAATCGTCAAGATCCGCTTCGGCACCCTCGCACACTTGCTGTTCACGTTTTACGCCTTTTTGTGCATCTTGCTAGTATGCGGCTCACTTTTGCGTGCGTCTTTTTTTTTGTGCTCTCTCTCTCTTTCTCCATACCGGGGTGGCTCAGTGTCCCGTCCGTGTAGTCGGAGGCGCTGCTACCGTGAACGCATTGACAGGCATGAACATCATCGCAGCATGTTTCCTCCTCCCAATAGGTATCGCCGTGTACGTCATTTTCGGCGGTTTGCGTGCGACGTTCATGTGCGATTGGGCACACACCATCATCCTCTTCATCGTAATCTACATTTTTTTCGGTCACACCTAGTACGTGTTGTTCCTATTCTCAATTTTTTATTTTTTTGGCTCTCTCGTATACTCGATATTGACAGCTTGTTGGACCTCGAATTAGCGGGTCATCCATAGCTCTGGGAAGTATAGGCCAGCTGTACGACTTACTTGTAGAAGCCGGCGCAGAAACTCCTGTCCTAGGGAACGAAGCTGGGAGTTACCTGACCATGAAGTCCAACTCGGGTTTGGTGTTTGGTGCGATCACGATCATGACAGGTAGGTTTGTTGGTCGGTCGTCCAACCGTCGTCTTCCTAACGGTATGTAGGATTCTCCGGTGTTTTCTGTGACCAAGGTCAGAGTTTTTCTTTTTTTTTTTTTCTTTCTTTCTTTTTTTTTTCATACCCTGCCATGTTCATATTTCTACCAGGTTATTGGCAAAGAGTGCGTCCCAAGTTGCAACATGCTTCTCTCGGGAGTGTACTAACGAAGTATGCCAAACCCAAAAAAAAAGGCCATCGCGAGCGCCCCAGAAACGACAACAAAAGCATACGTGCCTACCCCCCCATCCCCTCCTTCTCTCCCATCCATCCCCAAACTGACTAACTGTCGATTGGACGTATAGATGCTCGGAGGCCTATCCTGGTTCGCAGTACCGTGGGCTTTCGCTTCCTGTCTCGGCCTCGCCGCCCGTGCTCTCCTCCACAACGTCAGCATCACCCAAGTTTAAGTTTAAGAAAAGAAAAAGATACTCGCTAATACCCGAAAATGCTTTGTTTTCACCCCAGCCTAGGTTCCCTACGTATCCCAACCCTTTATCAGCCTCACAAGTCAGCGCAGGTCTCGCAGCGCCTGCAGCAGCAGCCACGATCATGGGCAAAGGAGGAGCCATAGCTATCCTCTTGGTAGTCTTGTACGTCCCCACTCTGTTCCTCTTTTTCTTTGGTTTTTTTGGAGGCTCGTTGACCCGGGTGTTCAGCATGGCAGTCACCTCTGCCGCAAGCGCAGAACTAATCGCAGTTTCCAGCCTCTTGTGAGTTTTTTTCTGTGAGTGTTGTCAGGAGAGGTCCGTCCACTGAGGGGTTAGCGGGCTTTGTCACGGTAGTTCATACGAGTACGTATACGTTTGGGCTGCTTATCACTTGACGGACGGACGTTCAAGATATTTCATCAAAAATCCCTTGTTTTTTTTTTTTAGCCTATACAGGACGTATTACCATCCCCGAGCTACAGGCGCAGAGATCGTACGCGTCTCGCATGCTTTCATCTGTTTTTGGGCGGTGTGGATGGGAGCGTGGGCGACTATCGTAAGTCCTTTTTTCCACGAGTTATGCAACACAGTCGTGCTTATTTCTTTTTTTTTGTTTTTTTTTTGTCGAACTAGCTTCACAAGGCTGGTGTCGATCTTGGCTGGGTAAGCACAACTCTTAGGGACGGACGGATGACCACAAAGGTAAAAACTTACGAGCACCCCCTAACCGTCCGTCACCAAAGCTCTTCTACGTCCAGTAAGCCCAGATAATTCTCAACGGCAGTCGATGTTTGAGTTTGACTTTGAACGTTAAGAGGAAACCTCTTGGCTCCTGCCGTCGTCCCTATCGGGCTGACAGTGATGTGGTCCAAATTATCGCGTGCGGGAGTGTTCTGTGGGTGTCTCGCGGGGGAGGTGGCGGGAATGACAGCTTGGTTCGTCGGGTGTGTCAAAATCTACGGTGAGTTTTTTGCAAAAAGCCTTTTTTTGCCTTTTTGCCTTTTCCCAAACACATGGCATCCCGAGTCTATCTCTATGTCTACGTATCCATCCATCCTGCCATTCTCATTGTTTTTTTTACGGTCTACGGGATAGGATCCATCAACGTCGCCAACCTCGCTTTACCCTACTCTGCGCTGTGCGGTTCGATGTCTGGGTTTGTCGTCTCTGGAGTTGTCACGGTGGTGGTATCGTTCCTGAGTACGTAGTATGCATCACAAGTACACGCCTCATGCGAAATGCTGAATATGCGTGAGTACAGAACCTGCGAATTATGACTTTACGGGTACACGTGCGATGTCGATCTACGACGACACATCTGTACTGTCAACCCCAAAAAACCGACCTTCCTCCCCTTTGGAAAAGCAGAAGAAGGACGAGGAGGAGCAGGAGGCCAACGCGTCTGTCAAATCAGCAGTCAGCCGGCCCGACAGAGAACAGCTGTTGAAAGCCAACTTTACGCGGGCGACAATGTATTCGTTTGTACTCACTGTGATCGTCGCGATCGTTGGTACGTTTTGTCCCCCCAGTCCAAGTCATACTACGGGCCCCAGTTTCTCACTCACTCGACTCGGTGGGGGAACCCCTTGCGTTAGTCCCCCTTCCGATGTTTTTCTCGCGGTATATCTTTAGCAAGGCGTTTTACACGTTTTGGGTTGCGTGCACGATGTGAGTATCATCGTGTTTTTGTTTTTTTTCACTTGGTTTTGAAATCTCGTGATAGAATTTGGGCTGGGCTGAGCGGGATATTCTGTATCGTCCTTCCGTTGTGGGAGTCGCGCGAGGAGATGGTGATGATTGCAAAGGGCGTGACGAGGATCCGTTCGGGTGTGAACTGACCGCAGTGATAAGATAATCATAGCGCTGGATTCATCCGATCACACGTATTTAAGGGCTAGTCTCGTTCGAAACTTGGAAACAGTCTTTGCTCTTAGACTACCACGATCGACCTTTGACCCTCCCTCTGTCGAAACGTTGCACGCATGCTCACGATGCTGCTGGGTGGACCGCCGGGTCAGCAAGACATACAGGCCATCCCAGAAACCAGTAACATGGCAGAAAGTGATCGAGGTCGTCACAGTATCTGATAAGATGCTGTCGAGGTGCGCATCAGTCATCGGAGAGGCTGACCATGTGGAACGACGAACGTTGGTGGAAAGTCAGGAACGATTGTTTCGGTAGTTTATCTTTCCTTCGCTGTCTCTGTCGCATGCATGTGGGCTGTGGCCATATTCTCCGTGATCCCAGCCCGTCTGACCTCGTCGCTTCGATGCCCAGTGCGTTCCAATTTCACCTCGCCTTATCTCGCACGTGCGCTTCACAAAATGAAGAAAGTGCACCGCTCAGCGAGTTGGATGTGTCTCCGTCTGCGCATACAGCGACAGCATTTCGCATCAATAGTGCAGATGCAAACAGGTGCTCAGCCTTGTGTAGGATCGACTTTTGCGACGAATGTGGGAATGTTGATTGGACAGCACGTCCTTCTACCCGACATCTCACCACTCCATCAGGTACGTCTAGTATCCAACTTACCTTCCTTTACTTATAATCTCTTCTCCAGCTGTGTCCGCACCCTACTTCCTCCCCGCAGACATGTTCCCCAACTCCCTCCTCACTCTCCTCGCCCTCGTCCCCGCCGTCCTCGCCGCACAGGCCCCCGCCTTTGCACCAGCCGCCATCTCCCCTCTCGCCTCTACCACAAATTACACAGGAAGCAGCAACTCTACCCTCCAAAAATCCTCCGTCGTCTCTGGACAAGTGTTTGACCGTTTCATCCAGGTATCTCCTTCTCTCCCTCTCGCACCTCGTTTGTACTCACCTTTTCTTTCCCAGATCTGGCTCGAAAACACCGACTACGAAGATGCAGAGTCCACTTCCGCCTTCCAGGCCCTCAAAGAGCAGGGTATCCTCCTCAGCCAGTACTACGGCGTCACTCACCCCTCCGAGCCCAACTACGCCGCCGCCGCCGGAGGTGACTTTTGGGCCATGAGCGACGACGACTACTACAACATTCCCGCAAAGTACGTTCCCATCTTTTCTTTCGTCTTTCCAGACGTGCTCATTTGCCATCTTAGCATCTCCACCATCGTCGATCTCCTCGAATCAAAGAACATCTCTTGGGCTTCTTATCAGGAGAGCATGCCCACCGATGGTTTCGAGGGATTCAAGTGAGTCGGGCCGTTCTGCGCCGTCTTGCATCCACTCAAATAATCTCTTTGTTCAGCTTCACATCGGCCAACTACCTGAACAGCTCTGCCCCTGCGTACACCTACTACGTTCGCAAGCACAACCCGACCATCCTCTACGACTCTGTCGCGAGCGTCCCCTCCCGTCTAGCGCGGCACCGCAACTTTAACGACCTCGCGAGCGACGTCAACGCGTCCGCCGTCCCCCAATGGGTCTTCATCACCCCCAACTTGGTTGACGACGGGCACGACACGTCCGTCGACTTTGCCTCTTCCTGGCTCAACTACTGGCTCCCCACCTACCTCTCCAACCCCGCCTTCAACGACAACAAGACCCTCATCCTCCTCACCTTTGACGAAACCGAGACATACACCGTCAACAACCGGATATACTCCCTCCTCCTCGGCGGCGCCGTCCCCCCCTCCAAAAGAAACACGACAGACGACACTTTCTACACACACTACTCTACACTTTCTACCGTCCAATCCAACTGGGGTCTACCCTCCCTAGGCCGTCAAGACGCAAACGTGACACTCTCCAACGTGTTCTCTCTCGTAGCCAACACCACCGGATACAAAAACAACGGACTCTCAGGCTCGGACAACGAGTCTTTCCCACTCCTCAACCTCACAGGTGTGTTTGCGGGACCGTTGAACGCAGAGTTGTACGTACCGTTCCTAGCTCCGAACACGAGCGCATTTGGAGCCGGGAACGGAAGCGTGTTCGTCGCTACCGGTGCGGGGTTGAACTTGTCGATGACGGCGAGTAACGCACCTGCTCCTGTGAACTTGACGGCGTTGAATGAGACTGTGCCTGCGTCTGGACCGAGGGTGAACGGCTCAGATGATCAAAACGCTACTTCGAGCTCTGGTGGGTCTGGAACGAGTAGCGGTGCGAGTGTGAGTGTGGTGGGGGTGAAGGGGTTGGTGGTTGGGATGGGTGTCGTAGGTGGTGCTATAGCTTTGTTCCTCTAAAAAAACCGCGTGAGCCGTGTTGTCAGCGTGTTGGCACAAAAAAAAATGATTATGATTATTGGTAACGATGTAGGATGTACGTACGTAGCAGTGATTGTGATTGGAATAAAGCATTGCGCAAAGCTGCAATGGAGAGTCACATACAGATCCGAAAGGAGATGGAGATTGAGATGAGATGAGATGGGGTGTCTTAGACTTGTTGCTTGTTGAGAATATTATATATATTATATAATGTAGATCCGGACCAAAGAGAGAACAGTTCTGACGCGTATGGAACATGGCCGTTCCCGGCGTTCCGAGCTGTGCAGGGGGAGAGGGGGAGGGAGGGGAGGGGGAGGGGGAGAGGGGGTACTGCGGTTATGCGGTGCTGGAAGTGATTATTGTAGAATAACTAGTTATTTTGGGTGGCATGGAAAGAAAAAGAAATCGAACGCTGTGAGCGGCGTTTTTGAACAAGCTTACTACGGGTGGCGAGCGGGTGGCGAGAGAGTCCGTTGAGAATGCTTTGCCTTGGAATTAATACAGTAACACAGTAATACAGATATACAGGAAAGGAATTGCTTTCGCCTTTCGCATTGTGTTGTTGATGCACTGTCCTTGGGTTTTCAATGAAGCCGAGTGTCAATGCTTGGCGATAAACGACCCTCTGAATCTTCGGATGGTCGGTTTCATAGGCGACTGGGGGGACTCGGAGCGAGTTCAGTTACTTACACGGGCTGTTGGGTGGAATGGGGATGCGCACGGAGGACGTGGACCGAAACTCTGATCTCCAGATCTCCAGATCTCAGGGATCTTGTCGCACTTGAAATCGCCCAAGTTTATATAACAATCCCTCCCTCTCCGTCCGTCCGTCCATCACTACCTCCTCCTCCCCTCCTCCTCCAACAATGCCACCCACCTACTGCCCCTGCAACCGTCCCATCCTCAAACATACCCCCTCACACACCCAACACCACCACTCCCACTCCCCCACAAACACGAACGCAAACGCAAACGACCTCCTCCACATCGACCCCTCCGTCCTAGGCCAACCCACCGTCCGTTTCCCTCCCCGCGCAACACTCGTCACACGTACATTCCTCGCCCACCCCTCAGAAGATTACGATCGCTCCCCTATCGTAGTAGTCCCAAACGCATGTCGTCTCCCAGAACGTGGCTGTCCAGGACGTACCTACTCCCCCACTCACACTCGCACCTCCCTGCAGAGAAGACAACGTAGTCCAATGTCGTCGCGCAAACCCCACAGTAGCGGTGGTGGCAGTGGTGGTGGTGGTGTTACCACTCCTCTCCCACCTCTCGTCGCTGACCTTACTTCAAGCTCTGAAGACGACGAGAGCGATTCGTCGTTGGCTGTTTTGCCCCCTCTTGGTGAGTCTCCTTCCCCTTGCCTCGAGTATCTTTTTTTTTTGTTTTTGTTTTTTGTTTGGTGGTTCTCTTCCATGCCATGCATCGACCTTCTCGCGTCCTCCCAACCTCCGCACATGTACACTCCGTTTCCAGTTCCAGCCCTAGCCCTAGCCTCATTGCCCTTTTACCTCTCCTCCTCCTACCACCTCCTTCCACGCACCCATTCTGCCATTGGCTACCCCAACTCTGATTTTTTTTTTTTTTCATTCACGTTTTAGCTTGTTTGCGTCACCCACGTTCTCGAACCCGAGTCTCCTTTCCCTCTTTAGCCACAGTGCAGATCGCCTCGCCCCTTGTCATAACATAACCCGTGTTTTTCTTATCCTTATCTAACTTCCCCCTCCTCTCCCCTTGCAGCAGATACCTACAACACCATCCCAAACGCGTCATCGTCCCCAACATCAGCAGCAGAGGACGAATGTAGGGGCAGACGCAGAACATGTGTTGTAGGAGGTATCTCAACAACCGGATCGAAAACGGGTGAGTTCCTTTCACCCCCCCTTATCCTTATCCTTATCGCAAAAATGACGCATTTTTCTTACTCAATACAATACTCAACAACAGACTCATCAATACCCATCAAGTCTACCCTATCTCTCTCACTATCAATACCCGCCCTCTCCTCTTCCTCCTCCTCTTCCTCATCCTCTTCGCCGCCGACGCTCTCCCCCCTTTCGAATCCTACTTCGCCAGTGTCGTTCGTCGCGCTACGTTCGCGGTGGGAAAGACCGACAAAAAATCCGTCGTCGCGTTCAGGTTCTCGCGAGAGGCAGCGGGAAGATCGGTGTACGTCTTTTTCGGGACCTGTCGATTCGTCTCACACGCGTACCACTACCACACGCACTCGCAAGGTGAAACGGTACGAGGGCGGTGGTGGTGGTGGTGGGTGGGGGTTGAGTGTTGGGGACGGAGGGTGTCTCGGGGGGTTCTAACCCCCTTCCCTCCTTCCTTTTTTTTTTTTTTTTTGCTCTGTTTGATGCTACATTTTTTTCTCTTTTTTTCGTACTCGTTATTCATGATTGAGAGTCAACGGAATACGGACTGAAATACCCCTCATCGGTTTGTCAACGCAAGGATTTGTTTAGGATTTTTGTTTGTGGTGTAATAGTAGGCGATGTGTTTGTTGGTTTTTTTTGGAAGTACGTACAGTATATACCCCCCCCCCCCCCTCGTTGTTGTTGTTGTTGATGTATAGTAGTAATTATAACTGCTATGTTCCTTTTAAATACGATTGATGAGCGAGTTGTGATAACGATAATTGTTCATGACGGATCGGACCCAAAAGTACATGCCACGCTGAGTACTGTAAGGAGTTGACGACACGGTGTGAACATGTGAATTGCTCACATCGATCCCATTCCATCCATCGCTATCCCGCATGTTGTCGTTTTCTGGAATGAACAAGCTGAGGATGGTTATAATTAAACGACGAATATATATTACAGTAGATGGTTCCGACCTGTATGCATATGTATCTCTAATTATCATTATCTAACGCTTTCGAATACCCCCTAGGGTGTATGAAGAGTAACGTACGAGATGATTCATCATATCATGATGGGAAAGCGTTTTTTTGATGTTTACTTACATTTTACCCCGCACTTCTCTCTCTCTCTCTCTATGTGGTTCCCCACACTGCGTCACGAAGGAGGAAGGCAAGGCAAGGCAAGGCACAGCACAGCACATTCATTTGCGGGTTTCCCGGTTTTTGAATGGTTCGTACGTACGGTACGGTACGTAGAAACAGTGTCCGTCCGGTGGGTTCGGTCCGAGGGTGTTGTTTGGAGGGTCGCCGAACCGAAGAGAATTCTAAGGTGTTTGTAGCTAGCAACGTTAACAAAAATAGGGTGTTCAGTACTCAGTACTCAGTCGTCGGTGGACTACCTACTAGTATGTAGTGTGTACGTTCGATTATGTTATCGTGTCACTGGCAATGTAATCATACTACTAGTACTTACTCTCCCTCTTCCGTTGTTTTTGCTTTTTCTTTCGTGGGTATGTTGCAAAAATTCGAGCTCGTGTACCGCATCGGAGCAGCCGCTAATATGTGGCAAGAACATAAGGCCACAACAACATGATCACACGGTACCAAGGGAACCGTAAAACAGACTCAAGCTGCTTGGGAGTTCAAAACGTGTGGGATAGAAGAGATTTGAATGATGAAGGCGTGCCAGTGGGCGTCACGGTTACGTTACGTTCATGCGGGAGTTGAACGTTGATGGGAAAAGCTTTTATATATTGATATTTACCCCGCACTTCTTGTTCTTCCCCACAGTGCGTCACGAAGGAAGGAAGGAAGGCACAGCACGTTCAATTCGATGAAATGAATGACATCCTACGTATACGGGTTTCCCGGTCCTGAACGTACGTACGTTTTGGAAATTGTAAACCTGGGGGAGTCTAAGGGGGGATTGGTTACGGTACGGTACGTGGTACGGTACGTAGCGAATGAATGAACACTACCGGTGAAATTCGTTCCGGATTAGCCTATGGGTGGGAGGGATGTTAAACGTGTACAGCACAGTTAACCCTTGACTAGTTTGACTGTTTGAGAGGTTGTCGGGAAAAGCAGTGTTCAGTCAGTCGTTCGTTCGTTCGTTCGTTTGTTTGATGTATCCCTGAGTATCAATGTGAAGTGATTGATGCTACTCTTCCCTCTTCCGTTTTTTTGCTTTTTCTCTCGTGGGTACGGTGCCAAAATTCGAGCTCGTGTACCGCATCGGAGCAGCCGCTACTAATATGTATGTACATGATACCCCAAGGGGCAAGAACATAAGCCCACAACAACATGATCACACCAATGCAAAACCAAAAAAAAAAAAAAAGAACAGACGTTGAATGCATGGCAGTGAGAGATCGGTCTCTCCGGTCCTAAATCCAAACCAAAACCTCTCGCACGCTGCCTCCGCAACCTGGTATCCCATCATTTGCTTTTGAGATGGCTTCTCTTCGCACAAGAACCCACAATAAACGCCTTGGCACTCACAGTGTGTTTCGAGGACAGGAGACCGAGTTTCGTTCGTTCGTGCAGTCCCCCGGTCCCAATTGGTTGGGATGGCGTTGTGGAAAGAATGGATTGTAAAAAAAAGGGGTAGGGAGCTCTTGCCACAATCATGATGATACGTTCTCAGGCTGGAGGTAGTATCATAATACCGGCGGTGAGAACTCACTGATATTCCAGGATGTGCACGTCTTCCATGTGGAACTAACAACCCCCCTCCTCCGATGACGGGTTTCGAATGGTTTCCATGTTATCTAATATGGATCATGATGGAAGTATCAATACGCCGTGTTCCCTTTTTTTTCAGCTCGTAGCTCGAATCAGTCGTCAATCATATAAAGCTTATCATACACACGGAACGGACTTGAAAGAGGCACGGTACGTACGTACGTACGTGTACGGTACTACACAACGGAATCCGATTGTTGCCTGAGCCTGAGTAGCAACGTTACGTTTTCGTTGTCTGCTGACCTTTTTCAAATTTCATCCGCAGCAGCCAGCACTCGAGGGCTTGAGACAACGCCTCTCCCAGCCCCTCCAGATCCGATATGTGCGTTCCCAACAAGCTAACCCACCAACAATATTGGCCCGTCCAGGAGGTCAAAGCATGGTTGTTGTCAGCGCTCCGATGTCACAAAAAAAAACTTAACCGCTGACTAACTTGCGGCACACACATCCGACAAATACACAGAGAAGAAGATTCAGAGAAGAGTGAGTTCAACATTCAGTTCTTACCCCGCAATTCTCTACAGACTACCCCGCAAAAAAATCGAATCGAGAGGTAATCTCACGAGGTCGGTTCGTTCGGTCCTTTTGGTTTCGTTGTATGTACTTACATATCATATCATATCGTGTTATCCCCGGCTAAGCTGACGCGTTTTCGGGACGAGTAGACCGCGTTTCTTTTTCACTCACTCACTCACCCACCCACCCACCTTCTTGCCAAGGGACCTGGCACACCTGTCACTGCGATCGTGAATCGTGGTTTGACTTGATATCGTCACCCGTTCCCGTTTCCCGGTGTGCAGTGTTGGTAATTTTTTATTACTGTCACGGTCAGAGCACTGTCGCTCGTTATGCGTTATGTTCAAACGGGGGCTCTCTTTTCTCACTTTGATGATTTACTCTCAATGATCACGATTGACACTTGCTTTTTTTTTTTTTTCTTTTTAACGTACGGTCAGTTTGTCCGTTAAATCCAAAACAAGAAAAAAACTCAAAAACTCAAGTTTTCCAACACCCAACACCCAAACACACAGTCCTCCGAGGTCGGAGAGCGGCGTTACCAAGGACGTCTGAGTAGCGTACTTACTCAAGGTCTGAATCTGTCTGCCTTGTTCTATCTAGCCATGATGGGCCCAAATCGCCCAACGTAAAATCACCGACGCCACGAGAAGAAAAATGACCAAAGCATTGATTGATCATTGTTGGTACCGGAATTGTCAGACTAGATTCAGAGAGCAGAGAGAGAGAAATGGCAAGCTCCAAAGGACAAGGGAGTCTTCCCGCCCCGGCAGCAGTGCCAACAAGCGGTGTATGTGTCGACATTGAATATTGACTACCTACCCACGGCACCAGCTCGAGCGCGCTGTTGTACTTCAATCGGCAGGGCGATGAGGTTCGAGGATGGTGCTAATCGGATGTGTCCTACAACTTGAAGCTTGAAGATTAATGATTGATGATGATTATTTGCAATTGACTGGACCTGGGCATATATATCAAAATACAATACAATGCACAAACCTCTCCAGGTATATCACTGCACATCAGGGTCGATTATTATTGAAAGATAGGCGCTGAATATATGAGATATTATTTACATATTGTGCGAATATCCTTGGTGCCCAATATTAGTGAGATATTCTGTAAGGAAATGTGCGGGACGTCAACAGCTAGCGCTGCGCGCGCGCTGTACATGTCTACTATATGATTGACATACTTGAATTCGAACGAATACATCGCACCAAGACACTCACAATGTCAGAAGCACCACTGGAATCTCGGCTCGCATGGAAGAAGGTCGAGCCAGTCATTCAGGGCGATCCGGACTCGCACGCTGCCCTTAAGCAAGTGATTTCGTTGGCGGAATCTTTCGTCGCGCTCAAAGACGGCTTCAATGGCGACGATAACATGTCCGCCAACATTGTCGATTTCGCCTGCACGGTAGAGATGTGTATCACTCAGGCGTGCATGGTAACCAGTGCGCAAGAGCTTTCCTTTGCATGCCGCAAGCTTGTGAAGTCTGTCGAGCTTCTTTGGCAGCGGCGCACCGAGCATATATGCATGCAATCGTAAGTACAAATGTATCTGCAGTTAACGCAATAACTGATGTTCGTCTTGTTAATGTCAAGAACCTCCCTGGCTCTGCCGGAAACTGTCAATATCTGTGGTTCGCCTGCGCAGCGCTCTCTCGCTCGCTACAAGTGAGTATCATGAATTTAATATGCGCTCTCATGTCTGAAGATCAATAGACAAACTACTCTCGATGACTACTTTACTGTGACACAAAAACTGGCCCATAATCAGCGCCGTGCCATTTATCCGCAGGCTC
This sequence comes from Cytidiella melzeri, assembly GCA_022592445.1. Lineage (NCBI taxonomy): Eukaryota > Fungi > Basidiomycota > Agaricomycetes > Polyporales > Irpicaceae > Cytidiella > Cytidiella melzeri. The sequence goes on along the minus strand of JABYQR010000128.1, from coordinate 53,872 downwards.
AACGGTCAGTCTCTCACCTCCAAAACTGCTCGGTATGAACAGCTCTTACACATTCATTCAGACTCCCCTCGTTTCGCCAACTCCCAATTGACATTTACTTTTACATTGTCGCTCCAGTTTCGAGATCCAAGTATCCGGCCTTGGACGTGTTGTCGGCGCCGTCTGGATATCATACGAGCACGCGAGCTGGAATGTATGATCTCAAATCACTGTAATAGACATTATACGCACAACAAAGTATAGCATGATTTTGAGCGCACTCTGTTGTGGCGGAGGACTTGAAAATTGGCTCACCAGGCATTGAATAAGTTCCATTTTACGTATACACTCTGCGCGTGACTGGATAGAATGGGCACGTACCAATAGCGACAGTCAGCAAAGACCATATTGCCATGTCTGAACAGAGTGCGAAGCCCCACTGCACTCAGTGTACCAGCGCGCAATCCTGACATTCCAGTCTACTGATTAGCATACGTTTCCGAAATATATAACAGTCCCAGCGTAGAAAAGAGACAACATGGAGGACATGACGATGAAGCGCGAAGTTACATTGCAGCAGGTAAGGCACGACCTGAGAGTTCACCAATGTTCGTCAGCACGTTCGTCTTTGCAGCCTTCCTATGAGGCAACGTCCGGCGCCATTCTTGAGCGGTTTTGGGCTGGACTTTACCGTCCAGTATCGCCTTGCGATGGTTGACGAAGAACTGCTCATTCCTGGCACTCCAGTAGTCGAGGTCCACCCCCGATTGCGACCATGTTGTTACAGTTGGCCACCACGACCGATACGCAGTACCCGAAGGGCCATTCTCGGGGTGTTCTGAGATATAATCAGCATTGTAATTTGTCCAAGAAACATGGTACTTACCCGGCATGACCCTGTACACTCCGCAGATCACATCCTCTTGATGTGGCGATAATACATCGTCCACATAGTCCAAGCCGTCTAGTCTACGATGGTTACACTGTGTTTGGAACCCACTCGGACCGTCGTATACCGCTGAATCGTCTGCATAGGCGTCACGGGCCAGTCGCCACAGCAAGCCGCCCCGTAACAAGGCAGCGCGACCCTGAACACTTTTGATGACCTCCTCTCGATATTCGAGGTAGTCCTCATAGTCCGCAATCGTGAACTTGTGACGATGCTCGATGAGTCCGAGCCCTAACGGTACCAGGTTGAAATAAGAGGGCATCGGGGGAGTTGGCTGAAGCACCGTTGGGTCCGCGATTGACTGCAGTGTGTTGAAGGGCACTCCCCATCTGAGCAATGCGCCAGTCACATCATCCAACGAGGGACCAACCCCGGATCGTAGGAGGTGGTTCACGGTGACAGGGTCGGCCAGGCAAAGGGAGAATGATACATCGTTGGCCTGTGGATCCCGAGCGTACACAAAGTAGCAAGGGTGTTGCTTGTTGTCCAGTACAGTCCGAACAATGAGGTCATTTCGACGGTGCAGCGGATGTCCTAGGGCAGTACCGGGCACAAGATCTGTGAATCCTTTTGGAAACGAAGACGAGGACGGTCATGAAAACGAGCGAATACGTACGTTCAGTCTGTCACAAATAGTCTCTGTCACCGAGTGGCGAGTCATGACCACGTCTATCAGCACCTTCGCCAGGTCCTTCCCCATTTACCGGTGAAGCAGGGTTACTAGCATGAGCGCCATGAGGGGCTTGACTTGCGCCTACATCACAGTTAGTATGTACGCCTGCATTCCTTCTTTCTTTGTGCTTACCACGCGTATCTGAGCCTCCTGCATCATATCCAGGTTGTGAGCCGCTTGCAGAAGGCTGGATGCGAGACAGCACATGCTGATCCGGGTGAGCTGCTAACCACTCTGGATCAACACAATCCTCGCTGATAACCTCAGATTGTTCCTGCTTTCCGTGTCGTTTTGGTAAGTCGCGCTCAACAGGGTCTCCCATTTTGATGGGGCGATGGTTGTTGTTCTGGGCCGCACGGACATGAACGTCCAACTCATCAATAAGCTCATTGACCTGTTTTTTTTGCCTAGTAAACACGCTTCGGCTGGTCAAGAAGCAGATCCACTTACCCACGCAGCTCGATACATTGGCCGATGACACACAAAAATATGGTTCCCTTTCTTCGGAGCGGGTGGCCCATTGTCGTTGTCACTAAACATATCCCCCTCCCCTTCAACCTCCTCGACCTCTGAATGGTCCGACGACTGGTACTTTGCGCGAAAGAACCAGTTCCACTTTTGGCCGGCCATCCGCGCAATTTTGTCGCGCTCCCTCGCCCGTTTGCTATATTTCTGATCGACAGACTGTTTAGTGCAATGTGCAGGATAGCACAACTACGAAGGTACGTACATTGTCTTTGCGAGTACGTCGGCGGTTTTGTCGCAACACGCGCTGCTTGTCGTCCAGGTCTTTCTGCTGACCCTGATACTTAACTCTCAGGCTTGTCCATGCTGTCGAAAGAGCGACGGCAATTTCGGCTTCTGGAACCTTTGTGAGAAACTCCTGCATGGCCTCAGGATCCCCGTTGGAGTACCACCGGTGACCGCGGGTAGTCACTGTCTCGATGAACTCTGCTTGCCAAGCATCTGCATTGACCGCCCATGAATCCCAGTGCGGTCTCAGGCGGCAATCTTTGTCTGCTAGATCGTCTGCGGTCCAGAACTTGCCATTTTCGAGGGCATCAGGCACAGCGGCATGAGTGGTCTCCATCCCCATCAGCTTGCGCAGGGCTGCTCGAACAACTCCCTACACAACGGAATTTGTAAGTGCTCACACATATATCTCACTGATGAATTTGCGTACGTTGATCAAGGGGGTGCAATCTCTCTTCTGCGCAGGCCTACCGCCTGTCTCACGGATGGCTGGTGTACCTTGCACTCGCCCCCCCTCTCTATCGACCGGGGACCCACCAAGCGCAGCTTGCAAATCAGCAACCCGGGCTTCTAGGTGAGCTAGGGCGTTGTCGAGTGTACTGATTTGGTCGTCCTGCATGTTGTTTCGCTCATCCTGCGTTTTGATTTGTTCGTCCTGCTCTGTGATGCCCTCGGAAATTGCATGCATTGTCTCGTCCAATGCAGCCACATATTTGTCCAGGTCGTTCAACCGTCGCCTCGCATCTTTTAGGAGTCCGTCTTGGCTCTCCGTCTTGGCCTGCACGCCTTGCAGCAAGTCATTCAAGGATGCAAGATTGTCGGAGATCACCTTTGGAATGCCAGACCCACCGGAGCCGCTACTAGACGTCGCAGACGATGGACGTCCGTAGAACGGCACAGCACGAGCCGAGGTGGAGGACGTATGGGAGGATTCAGATGGCGCACGAGTGCCTGGCCGAGTGAATGGATTTCTAAAGCCAGAGGATGTGCCGGCTGTCTGTGCACTGTGAGGAGGCTGAGTCGTGCTGCGAGGGTGCTGAGATGGCTGGGAAGTATGCACAGAGAATCGACGTTCGGATGCCAAGGTACGTCCAGCCGGCTCTGATGCGACGCTGGTGTGGATACGCGTGCGTTTAGCAGAAGGCTGCCCAAGCTCAGAGGAAGGGGGACGCGCAGTGGCGGTAGTGGGCTCGGGAGGTAGGCTGCGGCGGAGCGTGCTCGTCTCTGGTTGCCTTGACATGTAGAGTGCGTACGCGGAGGTTGTCTAGAGAATGGCTGGCACGATGCAGGTCGCGACCAAGGTGTGTGTCTTGCTGCCCCGGGTCTTCCAAGCTTACAACTTTTCGAATGCAGGTATATTGATGGATCCGGAAGCCGTCAATTGCAAGTCTCGATATCAACCGGCACGCGGATCCTGCTCGTGCAGCGTTCATGTACGTCGACGGAGCTTGGAATTCCAGTTGAACTCATGCGAATCCTGCCTGCACGACAGCGACATCGACATTGACCGAACTTCGAACTATTTTGCCAACCGCATGGCGCTATGCGTGCATTGACAACGACAGCAGGTCAATTATGAGCGTAATTCTCGTACACACGTCATGTATCCGTATACGTACATTCTGCACACATATATGGAAGTACTGTCATTGATCAACTGCCATGAGCTGAATGCCGAGCTGAATGCGAGCGCGTGAACCGCTATATAGGGCGGCGGCCGCTGGTCATGAACTTAAAATATACGAGCAATATGACAATGATATGCGGTCTTTATAAGCATATATCATTGTAATACTGTACCGGCATGACCTAACGTTCGCGTCACGGTCACAAGGCCTCCGAACATCGCCATTTCGAACGTTGGTCACAGGTCGCAGACCGTCGCGAACATCCTGCTGATTGTGTGACCGCGGGCGCTTATGAAATTAGCGCAATTTTTTGGAGGAGGCGCTCTGTGTGCGCAATCGCATGTTGCGCAAGGAAAATCGAGGTGATATTAACAGTAGTACACTACAATGTAAGGTCTCTGTAGCTGCGAAGAAAAATTGACGTATCCCATGTGCCCTCTTCGAGTCCGAGGTCGCTGCCAGTGGTACCAGTGAGCCAGTACCGTGACTACGCCAGCTCGAAGTCAGTAAGCCATCACAGTTTCTGACTGGGCTTCACTGTCTGCGCAGGTTTCGTCATGAGTACGCTCTAGCCCCCCTCCTTCCCCCTCAGTATATCCAGCGGGGATGACATTGTCGAATAAGTGACTCTTGATGACATCGAGCGGGATGCTTGTGTCGACATCATCGAGGTCCTGCGCCGCGGAATCAAGGTCTTCGTCTAGCTCCTCGCCAAGACTGTCTATGGCGCCATTGATATTGAGCTCTTCACATAGCTTCGGCTCGGTTGTGTGAAGTTCTCGTAGAAGCTGCAGCGTGGCGGCGCTCGTGAGGCTCTCCTGAGAGAGATTGTACTGTGGATCCTGCAGTCGACACATAGAGAATGCCTAGAATACAGATGTCCCGTTAGTAAAGAGTTGAGCGACAGCGGCTTATACGCACCTTCTTCACGATCCGAGGATCGTTGATCTCTTGAAATGCACGCACCAACCACCTCACGCTTCGATTGCGCAGTGTCTTGATCGAGTTATCGAGCTTGATATCTTGCGATTTGACCCCCTTCCTGAGCATACCGAGAGTTTCTTCTACGACATCCTCCTGCTGCGAGCGACGTACGACAATCTTCATCAGCCTTTGCATCCCGACATCACATGGCTGCCAGATCCCCGTACATCCACCAGGTACATAGTCTCGGATGATCTCCGGCCAGGTTGTCTTGACATGTCCAGTGAACTCAGCACTGCGGTGGACAGACCAAACATCGAGCTGTAGGATGCATTCTTGCTCTTTCGGCAACTTAAGTTTTTCTTTCTGTCGACGTAGGTAGGGCATGAGTATGTCGTCAATGAAGAGATACATGGTGCGCTGATTAGACCAGTACGTATCTGTTCCTGAATATACAAACGACATCCCGGACTTGGCAGCGTCGGCATAGAATGGTGATGATGGAGAGGGGAGTGAAGCTGCGGTCTTGCCTTTCCAGACGACCTGAAAGGGAAGGACTTCGCCACTTGCTGATACTCCCAGCAGAACGGTGAACGCTCGCTTTTCTTCTTTGCCAACGACTTGTACCTGGGTAGATCCGATGGAGTCGTACGTCCGATTCCCTGTATCTTGAAGAACTACCTGCGTCTGATCAATGTTGACTCGTAGCTCTGGGAGGATGTGGTAGTTCCGAATGGATAGCGCTTGACGTAGGAAGGATGCTCGACATTTTGCTTCGGCATCGAGTGGAATCTTCTGCGCGGCTTTTGTTGCTTTCCTCATTGACCAGCGCATGTACCTTCTAAGGAAGGATCGGACGAAGCGGATGCTGCATGAGAATGTACCAACCTTTGTCTTGACTGCGAAAAGACCAGGCAAGGAATGTTGGATGTGAGCGACCATTATGCCTCTTACAGTTGAGGCAGTGACAATGACACCCGATTCCCGCAGTGCTGTGAGCTGACCAACAATCCCATCATGGACCTCCGGATGCGCAGCCTGGAGTGCAATAAAGGTAAGCCTCCAAGATTGCAGAGATGCAAAGACTAACGTACAAGTATCCCAACACGGGTAACATTACCTGTCGGTGCATAGGCCAGGTTAACCTGAGCAAGCGTTGATTCCTTCCAGTCCGGTGAGTCCTTCTTCCGATCGATCCATCTTCCAACAACTTGCGGGGTGAGTCCCTCGTACAGCGTGGGCTGGGTCTTCTTGAGATGGCGAACTATCTCTATCGGGCTCATCTGTGGCCTATGGATATTCCCAGCATCACGAATACCGGTCCACAGGAGCGGAGATCCAAGCCAATTTGTATGTTCTGGGCCCTTCTGTTTTTGCAGCTTTCCATTGCCTGACACCGCTATCTCTGAGTCCCTACCTGTCACGGCCGTTTCCTTCCCTTTTCCTTTCGCATCTACCTTTGCTGCCGCATCCACTTTCTTCACTTCCGCTCGAGCATGAGAGGCCTCAGCAACTGACATACCTGTAACAGGATCTCGAGGAAGGCTTCTGATGGTGAGAGCTTGCAGCTTCGGAAGAATGTCACGGTCAGCTTTGATGATCTTACGCTTGAATGATTGCTTACCAGCTTCTTCCCTGTTACCCTGTCCCTAACACCTGACACAACCTCCGCCTCCTTCTTCTTTGCTCTCAACTTTTGCTTTCGCTCTTTGGCATCCTCCCTATCATTGACCTTCTTTACCTCCTTGAGACGCTCCTCCAGCTTTCGTAGCTTTGTCAACTTCTCTCGGTCTTCTTCGAACTGTCGCTCAATCTGCATGGCTCGCTGGTCCTTGGTGTTGACATGAAAACCCGCAAACTCAGGTAGTGTTCGTTTTCTGGACCCAGATGATTGGTTCGGTACACCCCTCTCTACGTCCAAGCCTGGTTCACAAATTCTCGTATCGGGCTTCAGTGCAAGCTCGCCGTGTTGTGTGTGTGCGTCTGTTTCGATGTGATCGTCGTATTCTGTTGCTTGTTGCAATGACTGGAGCAATAGGTGAGCAAACGACATTAGGAAGATAAATGCATAAACTCACCTGACTGCAGTAATCTAGATGATCGTTAACAATGTCAAGATACTGGTGAAGTCGCAGCTGGTCGCGGATCTCTGAAGTCCACAGCGGATCACCAAAAAGTGCATGGTTTATCGCATTGATAACAATGATGCCGCACGAGATGCCATCGTTGTTTGGCTGCGTTGATATTGGTATGCTGCCCTCTGCGTTATACGAGCTGAGCTCATGCATTGCCAGCCAGAGCTGAATTGCTTCGGTACGTCTTCTCGGAGGGGAGTTTCCAAACGAATCACCATAGCTGATTTTTTTTGTGCTCCTTGCTATGCGAAAGAGAGTCCAGTGGTTACCATTGACATGTACAGGCAGGTAAACCGTCTCAACGTCTCCGTGATGAATTCGAGTACCAAGACTTCTCAGCTGAGTGAATCGCTTGGAGCTGACGTACGCATCTAGATCCTGTAGATCGTGGTAGCCTAGTTGATTGGAGGTATCGGTCACTCGAACTTCCGTAGAGAGATTTTCTGAGAGGTGCGTAGACAGCTGCTGCCGGTAATGAATCCTTCTAATCATGCCGTCCATGATGATTGAGCCTAGCATCCCTGGAAGCAGGAGAGAACGAACATCTTTCGACATGATGATTGGATCGACCTTTACCCCTCGTACGGACACATCCCATCCGAGGCGTTCAAATGTGAGTAGAGCACATTGCGCTGCTTGAGCTGTCTCTGTACTAGCAGCACATTGAGCCAAGTTCAACACATACTCCTGTGCTAATGCCCATTGTGTACCCTCCTCTACAGCTCGGGCCTGTACAATCCAGTAGGCCATAACAAAGAATGGTGTCGGGATGTCATCGTGTCGCCAGTCACGGAAGCTGTTATGTCCGCTGTTGACTGCGTCCGGAAGTAAGTCACGGAAGCAACTCAAGTACGGAAGGGCAGGTACTGATCGACTGAGAATCTCTTCTTCAGTGTATGCAGGTATTTCATGGGAGAAGCCAGGATCGAATTCGGTCGGAACCAGGTCACGGCCGTGGTCGACCATTGGAAGCCGTGCCATGCGACGGAGCAGTTCAGATACAGAGCAACTGGCTGGTATTGTATGAGCTTCGAGCCATGCCGGAATGGTGAGGGCTCTGTCCACGGCTTGGTTGTCTACATCCATGTTTTGTGGTGCTGACAAGAGCTCTGTAACGGTCCAACTAGAGCTGAATATTATCTGCTATTTTTGATTACAAAGTTACACTAGAATATGATTTTATTTGACTGGTGCCTGCTGTTGTCAAGCAGCGACGCTAGCGACACGCGCCTTGACCGACGCGCGCCTTCATCGAGTGGCCACAGGCGCCTATTGATATGTTCGAACATCTGGATGTTCGAACATTGGTCACAGGGTCACAACACTTCTCGAACATCCAAATCTTCGAACATCTGAGGGTCACGGTCACAAGCCGCGAACGTTAGGTCATGCCGGTACAGTATTCTTCGGGCGCATGTAAAGAATATGTGAATAATATCTCATATATTCAGCGCCTATCTTTCAATAATAATCGACCCTGATGTGCAGTGTATATGGCTTTATTGTTATCCAACCACTATCCAAAACGAATTTGAACCTCCCGCGTCCTTATCATGATGAAACAACAAAACAAAAAAAAAGGGAAGGATAGTCTGCGTTTTACCTCTTCATCCTAGAGCCCGGCAGGGGTAATGTGGTTATACGGAGGATCAAGGGGGGTCCATGATCAATATTCAATATTCACTATTCAATGCTCCTCCTTCAAAGGGAGTCTTCAACGCAGCAAACAAGACAAAAAAATCCATACCTTTTTTTTTGTGTTTTTTTTTTGTTTTTTTCTGGGTTCCCGGGCGTGCGTTCGCTTCACGGCGGATCCCACCTGCCCTTGTCCAAAGTCCAACCCTCGACCAAAAGAAACAACAACAACAAAAAAACAAAACGCGTGTACTTGTAACCTAAGTACACACACACACTCTCTCGATATTGCTGTTCGCGAAGGATGGCGGGGATGTTCGATAATCGTCAGCGTCTCATCGGAGGGTGCTGTGATAGTGAAATCGTGTGGAATGAAATCGTGTTGTATGCTACCTATAGCTAGGTGGGTTCGGATGCTTATTGATGTATGCATCACGGCTGTTCAACGCCGACGAGACGAGACGAGACGAGTTGACAGACCTATATGAGTATGAGTTTGTTTTTCTCGTTGTGCAGCGACTTGCCCCGGCAAGCGTTCTTCAGAGACAAAGAGAAGAGACCTCCTCCGAGTCCTCTCTAATGCTGTATGAATCAGTGATCAGTGATCAGTGACTTTTTTGCGTTGTTATCAAAACAGGAACACGTACGACGTCCCCTTCACTCACCTCGCCTTTGAGCCAAAGTGAGCAACAACGCCGATCGCGACTGACCGACTCGGAAACCATCAAGAAGAGATAATGAAGAGATAATCAGAGGGTGCTTTGCATTACGCGCAGTGAGAAGGAACTCCGTCACAGAGGGGTGGGGCCAACTGTATCACAAATTTTATACTCGTACAAACAAGGAAGCAACGAACTAATAGGAAGGACAGGACAGCATTAAAAAAACCGAATATCGTGACTAAGAAGCAGTGAGAATGGGGAACAGAACGAAACACAAAAAAAGACTGCGTTGCACCGTTGCACCAAAAAACGATTTCACTGCTGTGCGCCTTCTACCTGGGCCGCCTTTTTGCCTTTTTGCGCTGCCGTCAGGCTCTTGTGGATGAACGGAAGCACACCTAGAGAGAGAGAAAAAAAAAGAAAGAGAAGGGGGATTGTATCACGATGTCCAAGAGATAAAGAGGCAACTACTGACCTCCTCCAGCGATAGTAGCTCTGACGAGCGTGTCCAATTCTTCGTCTCCGCGAATGGCAAGCTGCAAATGCCGAGGGGTGATACGCTTCACTCGTAAATCCTTCGACGCGTTACCTGAGATTCAGATTGGCGGATCAATTCAGCACAGGAACGTCTATGCAACCCTTGTATGGTGGGGATGCTCGCAAGGACCGGGTAGCTGAGTGAAAAAGGGGGGGAGGGGGAGGGGGAAAGACGTACCGGCTAGCTCGAGAACTTCTGCTGTGAGATACTCTAGTATGGCGGATGTGTACACGGCGGCTTTAGCACCGATCCGCATGTTGTGTTGCGTTCTTTGTTTCAAGTATCTGTGGATACGTCCTACAGGAAACTGTGTGCGTGTGTGTGTTGAAGGGGGGGGGGGAAGAGGGGGGGCCGCAAAAAAAATGCAGGAATGAGAACGCAAGGCAAGGAGAAGAGGAGGAGTTGGAGGAGTGGATATAAATTTCCAACCAAAACGTACTTGTAACCCGGCACGTTGACTCCTCGTTTGCAGAGTCTTTTGCTTGGTTTGGTTTGCTTGGTTGGACGTCGAACTTGCTCCCTTGGACTTTCCGGACTTTGAAGGAGAGGGCATTTTGTTTTGGTGCTGTGTGCTGTGTGACGAGAAAGAGAAAGAGTGTGTAGAGTGTGGCGTTTTTTTGTTTTCAGCGTGTGTGCGTGCCCGTTTCAGGAGAAACTCACATTCCAACGCGTGCAAATACACAGATGTAACGGCGAAAAGATCGCTCAGGGGATGATTTTGGAGAGAGAGCGAGAGCGAGGTGTGTGAACGCGAAAGTGGCTGAAGGGAGGGTTTGGTTGAAAGCAAGGGCGATTGTCTCAGGGGTTTGGAAAGAGGTTTAGTCTAATTAGGGCGGCGTGAGAAAGACGACGCGATCAACGCGTAAACGTATATCACGTGCGGGTGCATCTGAGCGCCTCACTCGTTTTCGACGCAGGTTCTCACCTACGTATACATTTTTGGTCTTACTACAGGCATCCTCGTTGCAGACCACGTAGGCACGTCAACGACATCGAAGGAAATTTCCATGGGCGAGGCCAGCCTCGTCCTACCTTGCCTGTATGTTTCAATGGGTCAGCATTGTCGTCGACCATGTCAGCAAACCTTCCCAGGGCTGTAATATCAATAATCACATAGTAGAAGCCCTCGGTGTCTTCACATCTACTCCGACTTTGCTCGTAAGTCCGTCTCTGACGCTGCCACTGACCCCCTTAAGTCTGTGAGATATATCACATAAATTCTCACCAGCATATTTCTGGTGCGTCCGTCTGTAAACTGAAAGCCGCACGATTCACCACCAACCATGGCAATCGCAGTCGATTCCTTGCCCAATCCTCCACCTCTCACCGATGAGCAGAAGAAACTCGTCAAAGATACCGTCCCCATTCTCGCACAGCATGGCGCTGAGATCGCACGGCTTTTTTATAGGCAAATGATCACCGAGAATGCCATGCTGAAGAATATGTTCAACCATAGCAAGCAGCAGGTGAGTATCACTATCTAAGACGACGAGTAGGTACCTTGACCAAAATTATGTAGAGAGGGGACCAGGCTGAAGCATTGGCTCGAGCTGTATACACTTATGCTGCCCACATCGATGACCTCACTCCGCTTTTACCTGCGATTGAGCGTCTCTGCCACAAGCATGCCTCGCTCAACGTGCAGCCAGAGCAATATGCTATTGTCGGCAAGTACCTGCTCGGCGCCATCACACAAGTCATTGGTGCGGATGTCTTTAATGCCGAGCTGTACGACGCGTGGGGTGCCGCGTATTGGCATCTGGCGAGGTTGTGCTTTGGACGGGAGGAGCAGCTGTATAGTGACGCATCCTGGAGAGGATGGAAGGCGTTTGTTGTCGCGAAAAAGGTTGCAGAGGCAGAAGATATCGTCTCGTTTTATTTGGAGTCTACAAATGGAGAGCCGTTGCCGACGTACAAGCCGGGGCAATACATCTCTGTCCAAAAATTCATACAAGAACTTGGCTACAACCAATCTCGGCAGTCCGTAATCTTTGTCAGCATTATTCCGAATCCCACTCATTCGTTGACACATAGGTACTCGCTTTCTGGCTCACCTTGCCCTAGCCATTTTCGTATCTCCGTCAGACGTGACCGCGGAATTCAAGTGACAGACCCAGCTACCGGTGGCAAGATCGACACCTCATCGAGCGGACAGCTCGGTTGGATGTCGAACCTCCTGCACGACAAGGTCAACGTTGGGGACACCGTCGAACTGACGTCCCCCTTTGGCGACTTCTTCCTCGACGACGACGACTCGCCCAACGACTCTCCTGTCGTTTTCCTCTCTGCAGGTGTCGGCATCACCCCTCTCATTTCGATGCTCCATTCTGCGCTCAGCGGGAATCATCGCCGCAGGAAAGAAGTCGGTTGGGTTCAGGTTGTTCGGTCACGCGCAACACACGCCTTCCACGACGAGATCTCCCACTTGCTCGACACTCACAAAGATGTTGTTGTCCGTCAGACTGTGTTCTATAGCAACCCAGAGGCTGATGCCGTGCGAGGTAGAGACTACGACTTTTCAGGGCGTATGTCGGTGGACAGAGTCCCGGAGGGTACTTTGTACCTCGCCGAATCGACCGCGCAGTACTTTGTGTGCGGACCGGCGAGCTTCATGCGTGATATCTGCGAGGGTTTGCTAGCGAAGGGTGTAGACTACCAGAGGATACATGCAGAGGTGTTTGGGCAAGGTGCTGTGCCGATGTAGAATACTCTCTAAGAAACTTGTACTACTTGTATGATTGTATGTTGCGGCGTATAGTAAGTGGACATCTATCATAATGTTCGGCATGCCAGCACCGAAGGGACCGTCGGGTGCACTGGCTGCTTGCAGATCGCGTCTTCTAGCTCATTGACTCGTTTCAATTTGAGAATCGAGGGAACTGTTTTGTCTCGGGAACATAAACGGCGAGCGTGAGGGTGGCCATGGCCCGGATTGACCATGACCATGCACTGGCGTGGCCAAGTACTGCTTGATTTTGTCGAACGCCACAAAGATAGCGCTTAACTTATGTGGTGAATTTTGTGACAAGCGAGTCACGGATCACTCTTCACGTGATCGAGTCGCGTGTAGGCGTTATTGTCGCATGTTTGTTCCTCGCTCGATCCTGAGATTTAGAGGCTCCCCGTCGACGCCGTCCGCGGACGTACAGCTCGTCGAGCTCAATGTCGGCGCCGGAAGATGAGCCAAAAGAACACGAGCTCAACTTGTCCGACATTATCTATACTTTATCACCTTCCCCCGCTCCTACGGTGTCGCAACCCTTGGTAGCAAACATCCCTCAACCTGTTCCAGTCCTCGCGCTCGTCTGCCGAAAGACAAATCAACCGTTGACTCCTCCTCCTGAGTCTGTACCTGCACAATCTACTGCAAGCTCTCAAACGCAGCAGCTTGGAAACATACACACTTCGTCCTCGCCGCGTGGATTCCAACCAGAATCTCCAGTGTTCGAAGTCGTAGTTCACACTGCCCCATCTACCCATACACCCGGCGGAGGTTCACCGGCTAATAATACTCAGCATGTTCCTCCTGCCATTTTAAACTCCTATCTGTCCTCTAATACTCCATCTGCTGCATCCTCTGCGTCTGATACTAAACAAGCGCATTCAACGATCACTCATCTAACACAGCAACTTACTCTATTGAGACACCAGCGCGACCTGCTATCCCATCAGCGTGATATACTGATAGCGCAAAGGGAGGAAGAGCGCGCGAGGGTCGACGCGCAAAGGGTGGCATGGGATAGAATGGCTGAGGCTTTAATTGCCCAGAACGCCAGGGAGAGCGGCACGGGGTGGGGAGGGAGAAAAGCAACAGAAGTGAGTTTTTTTCACAAAGTGGCTGTCATATGTTCATGGCTTAAGCCAGAAGATGAAATTCTGCTGCGCGAGGAGGAGGAATGCGAGCTGATGCTGAGTATGAATAGACAGTTGAGAAGCACGCTGCGCGCGTTGAAGACGAGAATCGTACGCTTCGACAAAAGGTGGGCTTCTTGCATGTACATAAAGAGTATGGCTTAAGCTTTTTTTTTGTTGTGTGTAGCTACTTGACGCGAATACCCGTCTTGCTGTACTAGAAGGAGAGCTAGACCACTTACGACCGCTGTTAATCGCGTCCGTTGCAACAACACAGCAATATGACAACGCTAGCAAGTCTGTTGGCGGGATCAAGCTTGGCAATGGCGTACGAGATGCAGACGAGCATGACTCCCTCCCTATGCGTTCAGCTGACGCTGGCCCCTCCAGGATAACAGTCCCTCATCCGTCCACAGAAGTTCCATCCGTAGCTGTACCAGCTTCGATCATGACAAGAAGGCGCAGAAAGAGCAAAATCAAAGGTCAGCATATACGCTGACGAATCCCATGTTTCATACTCACCAGACATCTGAACCTTCATAAGATCCGTCGGCCCCATTGGTTCTGAGGACAAGCTATCACAAGGGTTCACCACTGACTGGTGACGCACGCGCCGAGTGCATGTTGGCCGTGGCAAAGACCCTTGGGAGGCGTAAAATGGGATCAATGGCGCAGCTCGGGACCAGCGCCGAGTGGTATCCACCCGTCACAGAGGTGAATCGATCAACCACAGAGGCAAGTCGACCAATTACAGAGGCAAATCGACCTATCCTCATCTTGCGAGGCGTGGACGATGACAAGGTCGGGGATCCACATGGGAAGCCTTTAACTGTGAGACAGAAGGAGAAGGCAATTGACCGCAGAACGTCTCCGTCGACCTCCTCAGTCTTCCGTGTAGGTCCATCTACTCAACTTGATGTGAGCTCAAAAGTGGTCAACGCCCGTGTGAAAAGGACTCGCGCGGTTCCGATTGTACCTATCGACGTATCGACTCGTATAGTACGTTCTAGCACCTCCCAACCGCACTCTACCGTTTCGTCCCTTGTCAATTGGACAGCTGTCCCTGCGCCGGCTGCAGCTTCTTCAAGCACGAGTCCAAAAGCACAGCCTCGGCCCAGAGGTCGTCCTAAAGGCTCGAAGAATCAAAGGCGCAAATCACAAGCATCGACAAGTGAGGTTGATGTAGGACGCGACAGGGACTCACAGGGACTCGACTCTCTGCTAGATGCTGCAAGGACTTTGGAGGATGGCGGAAGAAGTCAAAAGGATGACGGAGAGGCTTACAGCGGCGCCGGTGACGAAGTTGACACCACCCGAGACGATACTACTGGACTGAGAAGAACAAGGAGGAGAACAGCGAAAGCGCAGGCGGCGGCAACAGTCACCTATACACATCGAAAGACCCGTCCTAAAGCAACACGCGCGACCGACAGATCTTCACCCCCGACAAAACGGCGCAAAATCACTGCATCGCAGTCTGCGCCTCTATCGCCACCGCGAGACGAGCCGCCAGCCCTGTCAACACGTGCGAATACTCCTTTAGAACATGGAGGGGTTTTCGATAATGTCTCCCACTTCACGCCGTCGCGCGTTCTCGATGGGACCGTCAGGATCAGGAGTGCCTTGGATGTCCTTGCTGACCAAGCTATGCAGGAGGACAGAAGGCCGGCTACTACTTTGAGTGCTTCTCGGACATCTCTGCAGCCAGTTCCCGCTTCGTCTTCGAGCACCCGAAGGTGGAGCAGTGAAGGGAACACCTCATCCCCTACAGTATCGAGCATCCCGCTGGTTGGGGAAGTGAAGGCTCTCAGGCCGTCCGTAGCACCTACCAGCAATCCACAGGGGAGGTTAGAGTCACCTCTATCACAAGCGCACGTGAAGGAGGCCGATGCAGGTGATACTGGTGCATCTGCCTTGGTTCCTCATGAACCTGTCCGGTTAGAGTTTACGGATCATGAAGTTGGTGAAGGAGAGCTGCATGCACCACCCACCCCTCTCAGCCCCCTTGTACGTCCATCTCCGCCCAAACGTGGCGGTGGCCACTCTATACGATCTCGTTCTTTGTCGGATCGTGATGCTTCTGGAGAGCCTGAGGATCCCGAAGACGTTGTCATGATTGTGGATGACCATTGAAAATAGTCTAATCGAAGTGTAACTCTGCTGTGAATTATCGTTATGTATCGGTACGACGTACGAGTCATACACACGCAATGTCCTCGTGTGGAAGAGTGTGACAATATTTGTGCTTGACATGATGCTTTTGGATGGATACAAGCTACAGGAACGACAAAGGCTTAAATATAGATTTACACGGAACGAAGTATTAAAGGGAATTCGAGAGACATGTGAGAATACGACAGAGCAAAGAGGGCGTCAAGAAATGTCATATTCGTGATATGAAGAGTGCCGTGGCATGATGGCGTGTCGGTATATGCGTCCGAGTGTGCGTATTATATGAGGTCGGCTCACGGAGCCTAAGTGTTCTATGTGTAGGGATTAGGGGGTCAAGTATGCAAGGCTGGAGTGGCTAGAGTCTGAATCGGGATCGGTAGGACGACTTGTTATGATGAATCAGAGGGTAGCTCGTCGCGCCTGCCATTCGATCCCGTCTGCGTCCGAAACAGACTGTGCATCCTGCGAGAAAGAGAAGGGCTACGGATGCGAAGACCATCCAGAACCCTAGCATTCGCCGCGTGAGCTCGATATTGAACTCAGAATGAAGGAGGGCGCGTACCTGTTCCCGGTTCTGTATGTTGACTAACCCCGGATAGTTTTCCCATCCGATGCTTAACACCAGAGTATAGTGCGATGTCGAGACCGAGGGTAGCAAGAGTTAGGAGAGCGGCAAGGAAGGTGACAAAAGCGGCGAGCAAGGCAACTGTTATGTTTGTGAAGAGTGAAAGCAGTAGAGCGACAAATGTTAACCCAGCGGCTACCATATTACCAGTGAGTCTCTGAAGCTCTACGCGTGTATACACAACACAGTAGACAAATCTGCATGCCAGTGGGAGCAACCGAGTACTGGCGGGACATAATCACCTCATAAACACTAGTCATCTCCTGCGCGTCAGCAGGCCGAAACAAACGCGCAAGCCTGTCGGTGCTCGGCCGCTGCTCACTGTGCACGCATATTGTCGGCTATGTGCTGGCCAAAGGAAACTCACCAGCTGGGTGAACAGCCAACCCGCGCGTGAATGCAGGCGGCAATGATTGCCAACGGGATTTGTCGGCGTTGTACACAGTGGTGGTGTAGGCGTGGCCTAGTAGTAGCGGGGACGCGTTAGGAGTGTCGCTCATGTGCTTGAGAATCTTACTCGCCTGGCGTATTGCAAAACCGGGCTCCGGTAGATTCATACCAGCAATATCCCCTGAAGAGCATAACGCACAAGCCAAGTCAATAGAAAGCTCGAGGCTGCAAGACGTGCGGGGAGCGACTTACCAAGTGCCAAACTGCAGTGGCCAGTAAATTTCTAATTGTCAGTACGCAGAAGCATCGTAAAGGGTATAGTGATGCAAGCTTCCCAAGGATCGGGCGCGGTGTTTCAGCTACTTACCCTTAACTCCAACAGCGATGGCTGTCCCCCGTAACCTCTAGTGGCAATTCCTTCAAAGCGAACTCGCACCAAATCGAGAGCGGGTAGAAATGGTAGTGATAGCGAGACGAAGAAGAGCAGAGTGAAGGCGGCGAGGATAAGGGTGACTGCAGGAAGATGAAAGGCTCTGGGCATGACTTCGTCGAGCGGGAACTTGGAAGACAGAAAGGAAAAGGTTGAATCCAGAAGGCGGAAAGTCGGCCAGAAAGCCTTCGGATTGTGTGTTTCTGTCGAGCTCAGATCGAGTGGTGGATGTTGTGCAAAGTCGTCGTCGAGCCTCGGGACGTCAGTGGCGGCTGTGTCTTAGCCCGAGACATTCCTAGAGATGGTTTGACGCCTGAGATCCCGCCCAGATGCAAATGCGGATGATGCGCCTTTGTTTGTCTTGAGCAAATACGCTTTATATTGACAGGTGAGCAGGAACGACTTTTGGTCCTTGGGTCGAAGACTACCTGTTGCTTTCGTCTCCATCTCACTCAGCTTCTAGTCTCAAGAGCATCTGCTGGCATTGACTTGTCAACAGCTTTCCCAGAAGCCTCTTCTGACCATTCCGCACTCTTTGCCCACTCTCCCTCTCGTTGTCACACTCAGCCTGTAAGGTTCCCCATCTCCTCCCTGCTTGACACCATCCACAAAATATAATTCGAGGACCTTAGCATGATTCCTCTAACAAAACGCAGTGTCTCGCGGCTGTCGCCGTGCTCGAGACAGGCCCTTTCACGTCCAGCACGTCTGTACTCTTCACCATCCAAAAGGGTCAATGCTCCCGCTCTTGAGCCCTCCTCGTCTTCTATAAACGACTACCCAGCATACATGCCGTCGCCAAGGCTATCACGAACGTCAGAGCAGAGCATAGCAGATATGCGTAGCTTCCTTAGCCAGGCTCAGCGGTATACGATTCTCCCGACCCCTCTGCCAGAACACGAATACTCTCCGCTGGACGACTTGTATTTCCCTGAATCAAACATGCAAGACCAAGTCTCGATTATAGACGCATGTCTCCACAACGGTTACGACGTGCCGCGCGCAAAAGAGATTTTCGAGCGCATTCGGAGAGAGAAGCGCATGGCAAGCCAGATGACGACGAAACTGTACGACGCGATGCTGACAGCTTATATTGACATGGCGGTCAAGGACCCTTCTCACAGTGACAGCTGGGTCGAGGATGCATTGACACTGTACGAGGCTCTGGAGACTGGTCAGGACAAGCTTCAGCCCTCGGCTAACACGTATGCCAACATGCTTCTGCTCTGGCTACGCGTGGAGAACAAGGAGACAGGCCCCATCTCTGGGATGACAATGCTACCGAAGCCCGTGACTTTGCTCAGACGTATCGTCGACCGCGAGATTCCAGTCACCCTCGTCGTCTCTGACAAAGCATTCACCACCTCGGAGGACGCTGCTGAGACGATCAAGATCCTTTCACGAGCGGCAGTGGACGCTAACTTACCCAATCTCTCAAAGGTTATCATGGAGTTGGGAACGGTGGAGGCACTGGGTACTCAGTTGGAGGAGGAAATGGAGGGCGTGCCAGAGGTCATACCTGTCACGAGACCCAAGGTCAGCATTTTTGCTGTCGCTTCAAGGTTATGACTGATTACTAGCAGGTCGCGGTGAAGCTTACTGCTGACGGCAGCGTGGCCGACGTAGAGGTTAGTAGTCCCCCAAGTGACGCTCAGTCTGAAGTTCCCTTCAACCTCGCTACGCTTCGCAAACACTTGGCCGACGTTATCCTTGCACGACGCGTACTGTCCGGAGACAATTTGGCGCGACAGAAACTCTTGGAAGCATCAGTTTACGATGTTGCCGTCGAGCGGCTGAAGCACCAGGCTCAAACTCTTGAAGGGTTAGGTCTCGGGAGCAAGGGGCTTGAGCATGCCGATCTCAAGGCTTGGATGTGGAATTGGCATCAAAAGCTGCAAGCGAGGCTCAAAGCCGAAATTTCTCTTTTAGTCGAACAAGAAGAGAAAATAGGTACGCTTGCTTTTTCCATCTCTCGCAATGATATATTGACGCACTGTTATAGCAGACAAAAGCCGCGAGCGACTCGCCCCATTCTTATCGCTGGTGAAACCGGAAAACCTGTCGCTCATCACTGTGCTCGAGCTCATGCATCTTCACGGATCTGGCGGGATTTCCGAAGGCATGAAGACCGCACGTGCACTTCTCGCTGTGGGCCGCGCCGTAGAGATTGAGCACAAGGCACAGATGTGCAAAAAGAACAACATTTCGATCCCCACTCAGGGCAATCGGAACGACCTCAGCTTCTTTTCGAATATGGGATACCGGGATTTGCATGCTCGGCGCGTCGCTGCACGGAAGTACATGGAAGACTCTGAGGACTGGACTACAGAGTGGTCGCAAACTGTTCGAGTAAGAGTGGGGAGCTTCCTGGTCGACGCGTTGATGGACGTTGCGACTGTCACGCGGACGGCGGTCAATAGGCAGACAGGAGAGCGAGTGTGGGTAGCCTCAACATTCTTCGTTGTACGCCTTCCCTGACAATTTCTTCAGATCCGAGGAGCAACCCGCTTTCTACCACTCGTATGAATACGTACGGGGACACAAGCTGGGGATCATCAAGCTTAACCCTGTTGTGTCCGATCGCATGGCGAAGGAGTCAGTGAGAGAGGCTCTGCACCCGCGCCATTTGCCTATGCTCGTTCAGCCTAAGCGATGGGTGTCATACAATGACGGTGGCTACCTATATAATAAATGTATGCGCTGTCGACTTGTCCTCTGCTGGATATCAACTGAATTTCAGCCTTTAAGCCACCGTCATGCGATATAAGGACTCCCAGGAGCAACTCAGCTATCTCAAGGAAGCCTCGCACCTTGGCAGTCTCGAATTGCTGTATGCCGGTCTCGACGTTTTGGGCAGCACTCCGTGGAAAATCAATCGAGAAATCTTTGATGTGGTCCTGCAAGTATGGAACTCCGGGAAACGGCTAGGCAAAATACCTCCACTTGTTCCTGAAGAGAGTGAGCCTGAGAAACCGGAGCACTACGACATGGATCCGCGAGCGAGGGCCGTTTATGTCGCACGGCACAAGGCGTATCTTGCCGCACGGGCCAACAATCACTCCGATCGATGCAGTACCAACTACAAAATTGAGATTGCTCGTACGGTGAGAACGTTCTATCAAAAGTCTCATTACATATACTGACAGTTATTGCTCAGTTCCTACACGACACTTTTTATCTTCCACACAACGTCGACTTCCGCGGGCGCGCGTATCCAATACCTCCGCATCTGAACCATGTTGGTGACGATCTTAGCCGAGGTCTGCTCAAGTTTGGCGAGGCTAAGCCTCTGACGGAACGCGGTTTGCGCTGGCTCAAAATTCACTTGGCGAACCTGTACGGTTACGACAAGGGTACGTTTGACGAACGCGCGAACTTCGTTCATGAGCATTTAGACGACATTTACGACAGCGCGGAGAAGCCGCTCGAGGTTTGTGACGTTCACATTGTGAACAAATGCCTTAGTTGACCCCACACATGTGTACTGTCTATCTCTAGGGAAGGGGCTGGTGGCAGAAAGCTGACGACCCTTGGCAGTGTCTTGCGACTTGCATGGAGCTGAGGGCAGCGCTAGAATCGGATGACCCCACGACATTCATGTCATCACTTCCGGTTCACCAAGATGGAACATGTAACGGCTTGCAGCATTATGCTGCTCTTGGGGGCGACGATCGTGGCGCACAACAGGTTAATCTAGGTGTCACGGATAAGCCTTCAGACGTGTATACACACGTCGCTGAGATGGTGGAGAAGCAGCTGGACGAAGATATACTCAAAGGTGAGAAATACGCGGCGATCTTGAAGGGCAAAATCTCCAGGAAGGTTGTCAAGCAAACGGTCAGTTTTGGTTGCTCCGCTGTGTGCGAGTACAGTGGGCTAATTGTGAATGGTCAGGTCATGACTACTGTCTACGGAGTCACGTTCATTGGTGCACGAGAGCAGATTGAGAAGCGATTGGAAGAGCGGGGCGACGTACCTGCGGAAGAAGCATGGCGCGCTGCTGCGTATCTCGCCAAGAGGGTACACGGCTTTTATCATCTCGAAGGTTTTATACGCTAACCATGTGATGTAGGTTCTCTTGTGTATCGGTGACTTGTTCAGCGGCGCGAAGGGTATTCAGCTCTGGTTGAACACTTCGGCTCGTCTCATTACGAAGTCTATTCCCCCGGATCGTGTTTCTGCTGCCACTGACGGTCCAGCGAAGGAAAAAGCGAAATCGCTGCGGAAGGAGCAGATGACCTCCGTCATCTGGACCACGCCACTTGGACTGCCGATCGTCCAGCCTTACCGTGCTACAAAGCGCAAACAAATTATGACCGCTCTACAGACTGTGTACATTTCTGATCCAAATTCACCTGCTTCAGGTAAGTGCCGTGGTTGACGTACTTCAAATCAAACACTGACCGGTGTTGTCAGTAAACTCGGTTAAGCAAGCGTCTGCGTTTCCTCCCAACTTCATTCACAGTCTTGATGCTACCCACATGATGATGACCGCTCTTGAGTGCAGGGTATGTTGATCACGCTCTGGTGGTACGATGCAATTTTCTAATTCTAACTAATCTTCACGTATGCAGAGTCGAAACATCACATTCGCCTCGGTTCATGACTCTTACTGGACACACGCATGCTCCGTCGATGAGATGTCAACGGTCATTCGTGACACGTTTATTGCGCTGCATTCGTCCGACATTCTTGGTAAACTCGACGAAGAGGTATGTCGTACAGTCATGGTTGCATTACGCAACCCAACTTATGCCCTACAGATACGCACGCGCTACAAGGACTTCAAGGTTCCGTTGGCCAGTCTTAGTAAAGAATATCAAGAAAAGATTGATCATCTCACACAATCATACATTCCTGGTCAACGGCAAATTCGCGTGTCGATCGAAGGCACAGATGAGCCTGAAGTTGATGGCGAAAATGCGGAAGAGGCCAACACCGAGGAAGGTGCGCGTTCTGCGAAAATCGCGACTAGGTTCAAGTTCGTCAACCTCGTGGACATCCTACCGCCGTTACCTCAGAAGGGTGAATTTGACGTCAGCACGATCAAGAAGTCGCTTTACTTCTTCTCATGAAAACTCTTCGTCTTGAATACCCCCTGCTTGCCATCCCAGGTCATTCTGTCACACACCGCTCCTCTGCTCTGTTGTCTCATGTCTACTTTTCACATCACATCCATATCCTATACCGCAGTGCTATACTATGCATTGCTTCAGTAACTACTCGGTCTTGCTCAAACTGTATCCTAATAGCATTATAGTACAATTTAGAAACGTCATACAGCTCGACCCTCGGTATGAGTGCGTGACGAAACCATCACGCTCGCGTCGCGTGCGATAACGCGCTATGTCACGTAGCACCTGGCTGCAAGAGTCAGAGCTAGTGCAAAACCTCTTCTCGATTTACCAGCAGCTCGTTGTACGATTCATGGCTGATCCTCCGCTGAAGCACAAGTCACGCCTATTGGCAGCCCTCGACGATCCTAACAATATTTTGAGCACCCCATGGACCAGCAGTGACAGTGGCGAGACTGTAGTCGGGGTAAAGCGCCCTCTCGAAAGTCCACCGGCCAGCGGAAGCAAGAAACGACGTGCAAGGGGATCAGGCATATATGAGACTAGAGACGGCTCTTCAACAATTACAAGCAGTAGGTGCTTCTACTCCCTTGTATAACCGTTGGCTGAGGCTCTTGCATCGTATCGTAGGCAGCGTGGAATTTATGGGTAAACTGCTAGGATCGCAGAACACCTCACCCAAGCGTCCGAAGGCAGACTCATCCGGCCGGAGGTTTAGCCTTAGATACGATGATGAGAGTGTTGCGGAAAAGATAGATACTGGAGGAGCAGACCAAGCTTTACGGTTCGTGACTGCATTTTGTCGTTGCTGCTCGACTTGAATTGCGTCACCGCGTGCAGCATGGCAGACTTTGTGACAAGAACTATTGATAATGCATCGCATGGCCTGACCGTGCAGGCCGCCTTGGATAACTTGGGTCTTAAAGAGTAAGCAGCGCCACTCAGCTGTTCGCGCCGCGAATGTGATCCTTAATTGCTTTGCAGCATAAAAGATGTAATTCCAGGCTTAGAAGTGCGTTTGTTGCCCCATCAGCTGATTGGCGTGAGCTGGTACGTTCTCGTCTCCTTGATTAATGACATATGCTTCATTCAAGTTAATATAGGATGGTGAATCAAGAACGCAATACCCCACATAAAGGTGGAATTTTAGCGTGAGTGTTTTTGTTGAATTCGACGCTGCCCCTTGTTGACTCGTCGCGCCTAGTGATGATATGGGTCTTGGTCAGTGTTATCTGTGTACGTTTCGCGCGATATCACCAATGCTGCTCTGCCGTAGGCAAGACTGTCCAAATGATTGCCACCATGGTCATAAATCCCCCCAGTGATGACGACGACAGCAAAACAACTCTTGTAGTGGTTCCTGCGGCTCTGCTTTTACAGGTAAAGTAGGTAATGCGGCGTGAGACTTGACTGAACTGGTCATCAATTACAGTGGAAAGAAGAACTTGAGCAAAAGACTAACGATGTCTTTACGGTCCACATTCACCACGGCAAGGACAAGCTGAAAACTCTCGACAAGCTTCGCGCGAAAGACGTGGGTCTACGTTCTGTTAACCGGCTTTCTCTAATCCCTGCTCGCAGGTCATCATTACGACGTACCAAACCCTTAGCAACGACTTCAGTGCTCCCTCTAGTGTTGATCCTGAAGATGTCTTTGAGTGGGCCATTGAGAATGGGTATCTATGAAAGCTACGCTATTTCTCTGAGTAGAGGCTGAGGTTGAGTGTAGAGGCCCTCTGGCACGTATGGAATGGTTCCGAGTGATTGTCGATGAGGCACAGTTCATTCGAAACAGGTGAGTCTCATGTCTGGGAAGAGATTTGCTTACTCAAATCCCCTTCAGGACGACGCGATCGAGTAAAACGGTCGCCATGCTCCGTGCGAAGTACCGGTGGTGTCTCACAGGAACTCCAGTGACAAACACATTGTATGTACAGCTATACGCCTCTATTTTTGCTTACGCTTAATTCTTACCATTTGTAGAGCCGATATCTACGGTTTGCTCAGGTTTGGACATTTTCGACCTTGGAAGTAAGCTTAGCTGTGTCTTGCGCGGCAAACTGTTCTTCACGTATGTCTAGTGATTGGTTGAGCTTCGATGAATACGTCGGAAAGGTCCAATTACAGAATGCGCCACTTGCAGGTACGTCAGAAGCATCCTCACTCAACGAGCTAATGATATTGATGCATATATTATACAGGCTCCCGAGCACAAGCCATCTTGCAGCCTTTGATTGTGCGACGAACGAAGGACTCGACATTGGTTGGTTCCGAACGATGTTCGCTTATCTAGCAGCAACAATTGATACATATGTACAGGAAGGGAAACCGATCTTGGAACTGCCCCCAAAACATGTGGAGCTCGTCGAATTAAAGTTCTCTAAGGATGAGAGACAGGTATGGTCCATCGTTGTTCTGCGGTGGTCATACATACCTCATACGCCCGATCTCTCTAGTTGTACGATCTCATTCAGCAGCGAGCGCAGGTTCAACTCAGTAGGTTTATCCGGAATAATACGGTCGTGAAAAAGTGAGATAATGTTGTTTGGTTAACGTTTTCCATTCCATAACCTTTAATGCTTGTCTTTAAAAGCCATTCCCAGGTTCTCGTCTTAATCCTTCGGCTGCGACAAATCTGCTGTCACCCAAATCTGGTCCTTGTATGTACCCTCCTAATCCACGTACGCAAATGGTTCATTTCATGGTCGTAGAGTCTCAGCGAGGATGGAAGCGATCCCTCGCTGGCTGTGGGTAGCGATGCAGATAAAGAGTTCGCTCGCGCGACCAAGGTGATGGGCACGAAGTGGGCATCTGAGGTACGATCTGCTTTTGCTCGCTATCGCAAGTGTTCTGCTGACCATAGATAATGTATAAGATCAAGAGGGTGTAAGTCTCCTATTGTTGCTCTTGCAGTGAAGAGAAAAGCTTAAGCAATGCGCAAAGTTTCTTGAAACGTGCTAAAGAGTCGTTAGTCGACTATGATGACGAAGAACTTGAGGCTCCAGAAGGAGAGTGTCCCGTCTGTAGCGATCGTAGGTGGTCACGGAAACTTTACTGTTTGTCCGCATTGACTTTCCTCTTCCTAGCCTTTATAAGCGATAACGGGCTTGTGCTAGCCTGTGGGCATGAGATTTGTACCGGTGGGTTTGGTCAGATGAGTTGCCATATAAGCACTGATGACTTTCGGAAGATTGCCGTCGGGAGCTTGCCACAGCTCCTATCGCACACGATGGAATCTTGTACGTCCTTGAAGGTATTGTCGTAAGGTGTACCACTGAAGCTCTTGCATTGTAGCGGCGAAGCCGATGAAAGAACAAACCTTAGAAGAGAGAAGGAATTTGAAGTAGCTGCAGCGAAGGGTTTACGTCCATGTAAGGCCGTTTGTTACTTAGCCTCATCTACTATGTTTACGCAATCATAGGCCCGACGTGCAAAAAGATGAATGATTTGCGTCCCAACGCTGTTTTCAAAGCATCTGCTTTCCAGCCAACCCCAAGGGAACTACGTGATGCTACTCGTCGCCACTATTCTCGTCCTATCCAGAACGCTTCACGCTCCAGCCCTCCGTTGTTTGATGACGAACAGAATGAGCCGCAGACGTTAGATTATGGGGAACTTAGTGATAGCTCGGACGAGGAGTTACCTGATGCGGCGACGATCTTGAGAAGGATGAGACTGTCGGGCTCCAAGCGTGATTTGAAAGGGAAGGGGAGATATGTTGCTCCAAACAATGTGCGTTCTTGTCTCTCTCAATGTCGACAGTATTTGACGTTGCCTCAGCAAATTACAGACATAACGTTAGGTGATATATCGGGTGCGGTCACAACCACGAGCCGCTCACAATCCGGGAAGCAGAAGGAGGGGGAAGCACCATCGGACGCACTCATTCAGATGTGGAAGGAGGGCGGCGCGAACGTCGAACCCAGTACCAAGATGCTCGCTTTAATTGGGTTCATACAGGATTGGGAAGCGACGGGTGACAAGATCATCTGCTTCTCTCAGTGTGAGTCCTATCAAAACCCGTTAAACGTATAGTAAGCCCATGCTAATTTATTTGGTCGTGTATAGGGACTTCAATGCTAGATCTTGTGGACATGTTGTTCGCCAGATATGGTATTCAGAGCTTGCGCTACGATGGAACTATGGACCGTGCCGCGCGAGAAGCTGTACTCTCCCGGTACAGGCAGCCTGGGGGACCGAGGGTAATTCTCATCAGGTATGTGTGCCGTGCATTACTGCTTGTCCGTAGCAACCGTGACCTCGTGCACGCTCCACTTATAGCATCAAATGTGGCGGCGTCGGCTTGAACTTGACATCCGCAAATCGCATTGTCAAGTAAGTGTGGCCTTTTATCAGCTGCTTTGTCGTTGCTCATTCGTTTCAGTCTTGATCTTTCATGGAACTACGCGTCTGAGTCTCAGGCGTATGATCGTGTGCACAGGCTGGGTCAAGAGAAAGAAGTTTTTGTCAAGCGTCTGGTGGTGAAGGATACCCTCGAAGAGCGGTACGTCCAGACAAGAGATGTGATTTAGTGCACGTACTCATGTCTCGCTTCTTGTATCTTCAAGGATGCTGAGGCTCCAGGAGACAAAGACCGGTGAGTCAAACCTAACCTCTGCACAATCGTGCCCTGGTTGACCACGTCATCAACTCGCCTCAGGCTTGGCTGAGGCTGCACTCGGCGAAGGCACTGGCGTCAAGCTGCACAAACTGAGTGTGAAGGAGCTCAAAGATGTATGTATCAACGTTGATGAATGTAGCGAGAACTTACTCACAAGGGGCGCACCGCAGTTGTTCGGAATGTCGAAAGATAAGGATAACGAGGGTCAGACAAGACATTCGTCCGCCGGAGCGTCCCAGTAAAATACGCCAATCTGTGAATTGCCATATCGTAAAACCCACTTAACACTACAGTATGCCCCTTTTGTCTTTATACTTCACAGTACCTTATACGAATGTTGACCAACCTCTGAAACACGCGAAATGTGCACAGTAGCCTTCACCAGCAGCGAGATACAATCTTAGGTGAAAACATCGTGGAATGTGGTGGGAACTCGAGTTCAAACTCCAGTACAGAAAAGGTTTGATGTGTTTCCATTCTGTCCGTGCTATTTGCTTCCCGTTCGTTCATTTTCTGGCAGATCCCCATGATAAGCCAGATCTCCCACAGGTCGAAGATGTATCGTACGTTCGAGTCGGCTACCACAGTGCATGTAGAGTGCGTCAATAGCTTTGGTAAAACACCGTTGTGTGCATGTGGTTTTTGGAATTCTGCAGTTGATACATCGACGAACTGAGTCTCAGCAAGTCTGGTCGTTGTTGGTTCATTGTCAAACGGGTATGTATATACACCCTACTTTCTGTTTCTTTCCAGCTGGCAGCCATCCTCTGAACGAAGCGCTTATACATTGCAGACTTTACCACAATCAACTGTGAATCATATCTTCTGGCGTTGGAACAAGTTCGTAGTTTTTTTTCTGCTAGAGATATCTTTCAATAACATGCATGTGCGAACAAGTTGACTAGATTGGGATACACGCAGTGGAGTTGTGGAATCCGGAGACGCAATTCCGGTGCCGACACAAAAGTTAGTGGTCAGAGTCACAAGCCCCCTGAACTTTCGAAAGTATACCTTGTCTCATGAGTAAGCCGAGGAGTCTGCTGACGATAGATCCTGAGAAAGGCTGCCGTAATACCGATGCCTACGGTAGATACCCTGGTATATATACTACAATGCCCCTACGGTGCTCATCTCAACACCACTTCTGCAAGAAATGTCGAGCTCAACTAGTGCCAAAATGGAATACGGTAAGCGGGTGTTTGCCTAAAGTATCTACAACATGAGGCAACGCTACTGAATATTTGCTCTGCCTTCGTTTCCAGTGCGTCTCGGAAAGTCGGGCTTGAAGGTGTCCAAGATCATCCTCGGCACGATGCAGTACGGGCACAAGAATTGGGCAGAATGGGTGATTGACCACGAGGAAGAGGCCATCAAGCATATCAAATACGCGTGCGTATCTATGCTTAGGTTTCCGCGAGCGTGTTGTTGTTGTTGCTGAGACTCTGAGCCTCATTCACATCTTGCAGCTACGATCAAGGCATACAGACGTTCGATACCGCCGATGTGCGCGACATGCTGAGTTCTCCTCTTACGACTGCCCCAAGTCCTGATGGCTCTCACAGGTATACTCTAACGGGCTTTCTGAGATCATTCTCGGGAATGCGATCAAGAAGCTGGACTTGCCGCGCGAAGAGATCGTCGTCATGACCAAGGTACGTCTGACACACTCGTGTAGCCCGCCATGCTCATTCAGAGCGTATTGTTCCCCTGTCAGACGTACCAACCGTGCGCGAAAGACACATCTGCGCCTAATGTTGTTGCTGGTGGTGCGCATCCTGATGAGATTGGATTGGTGAACCAGTGGGGACTGAGCCGCAAGGTACGCGGTCCGACGATGCGCCACTCGGAATACGCTTACAACGTGAACGTTCAGCATATCTTTGACTCTGTCAAAGGGAGTCTCAAGCGGTTACAGCTCGACTATGTGGATGTTTTGCAATGTGCGACCTATCATCCTCTTGTCAAAACGGAAGAGACCCAACTGATCATGACTCGACGAATCTGGCAGGCCACAGGTTTGACTACAACACGCCGATCGAGGAAACTATGCAAGCTTTGCACGACGTTGTCAAGGCTGGGTATGTTCGCTATATCGGCATGAGCTCATGCTACGCATACCAATGTAAGTTTTGCAAGGTTCACTGCCAGCAATTAGAATGTTAGCTGATCTGCCTCGCAGTCCACGCCATGCAGAGTACGTACCGCAGACTCCCCTAAACATTTAGTGACTAACTGCAAGACGACAGACTACGCGATCACTCACAATCTTACCCCTTTCATCTCAATGCAAAACCACTACAATCTAATATACCGCGAGGAAGAACGCGAGATGTATCCCACACTAAAGGTTTTTCATGCTCTGCCATATCCTATGTCGATTTGCTGACATTCAAATATCGTAGATGTTTGGAGTCGGCAGCATCCCATGGTCCCCAGTCGCTCGAGGTCTCCTCACAAGACCGCTCTCAAAGCCATCTTTGCGAGGCTCAACCGATTGGTACGCATTTCTCATTGACAACCTCCAAACTTCTCCGGTGACCAAGACGACTGTCACAAGGTTCATCGGCAAATACAAGCAAGGAGCGACAGACGACATCATCAACCGCGTCGAGGAGGTCGCCACCAAGAGAGGCGTCAGCATGGCTCAAGTTGCCACTGCCTGGGTCCTCAGCAAGGACGGCGTCACTGCCCCGATTGTGGGATCTACCAACCTCGATCACCTGAAAGATATCATTGGTACGTGCGGCGATTGATTGTTTTTTCTTTCTCGCTGTTCTTGTGTTTGACTTGATGCGATGTTCAAGATGCTGTGAGGCTGAAGCTTACCCCTGAGGAGATCAAGTACCTGGAGGAGCCGTATAAACCGGTACAGGTTACTGGACACTTCTGAGCTCTTGGTAGCAGAATACAGAATTGCATGTGTGATTGAGAGCTTTTAATCTTACCGGATGAGTGCTATGCTGGAGTTTGAGTTGTGAGGTGTGTCAGTTTGTTTTCATGATTGCTGTTTGAAAGTTACGAGTGTAGGGGATGACTAGGAGAGTCAACTAACTCTGGGAGTAAGTGTCTTATCGTTTCTCTGCTCTCTGGGAGCGGTATATATACATGTCTGTAACTAGATTACTAATGCTACAGTAATGTCATATGAGTAAGGATTGGTAAGGATTGGTAATGCACAGTCCTGCTTGCTAATACTACTTAAGAGAATGTAAGCAATGACTGAGCATCCTACATAACTGAATGGTGCTGACTGAGCCTTTAGTAAGCTCAATACATTTGGGATATGAAATATGAGTCATGCAGAAGCCTCATGGGACTTCTGTTATTCAGTCATGGAAACTACTGGAACACGATGTCATAAGGTACAAGTATTGCATTGTGTGTGGCCATATGATGGTGGAATCACATGCTATGTACTATCTGATCTTATCTATCTACATATCTAATCTACATTGTCCATAGATCTGATGTCCAATAATCAGCGATACAATATTGTTTTAACACTCCCACTTGATGCCAACATCATTTTGCTTTGAGCTACTTTGAATGACAGCATCTCGTTAGAGTGCAGTGAAGTTCACTAGTCCAAGACTCCCACTGAATTTAGACTGTTTTTGAAATTCCAAGGACTTGGTCATAATATCAGCAACTTGGTCTTCAGTTGGGATTGTTACGAACGGTCTTCACACCCTATTATTTTTCTTTACTTCTTCAATTACCTTGATAACCAGTTATCTTCTTTACAATTACCTCTACGATCCAACTCGTCTTTCCTCCATCATTCCCTGATCCACATTGCCTCCGTTCAACACGGACTATTATGTTATCAGTTGCCTTCTGGTGTCCATTCAAACCTCGGACCTAACACTACGTCAAATACCGGATTTTCCAGCATCAAAAACGGTTGAAAAAAGTGTGAACTATCGCACGACCAGATCTAAGATTGGATGAGCCAGAAAATGATGTAAAAATTCAGCTTGTGGGTTCTGGATTTCAACTGTTGAAAAATCATGCAGTAAAGTGTTGTGAGGTGCCAAGTTTAGTGATCTAATGTTGTCCAGGATTTGTGAGGTAGCAAAATTGTGACCGTCAGCATGATTTTACTTACTTCAGAAATTTGTAATGATTTTGAAGTTAGCAAAATGCTGCACTAATTCTGCGATAGCGGCAAGATTTTGCAAGTTGAAAAAATGTGGTTCAATGCTACTGCCAAGAGCTCAAAGTTGTACTTGGCTTTTTCTGCTTTCAAATTCAATGTACTATTCATACCTCAAATCCTATTCAGAGTACAGAGTTTTGCAGCTGACAAATCTGTGAGAAAATTAATCCAAAAATTTTGAATCTAAAGGCAGCATTTTGCGGTCAAGAAAACCGTTGATCAATGCATCCATGATTGGTATGGTTTTATAGCATGTAAAATCCTGCTTCAAACTGTACATACAGACAAAGTAGCTCTTAGTCCCTAGTCCCTAGTCCTTAGTCCTTAGTCCTTAGTCCATAGTCCATAGTCCTTAGTCCGCAGGCTGTCCGAAGTCGAAAATGAACGCGCAATGAAGGCCCGTCTTAGCCGACAACTTTGTGGCGCAACCTGGAACCAAGCTGGAACTGAGGCGCAAAAGCGACCGCGCCCTCAACACTGACACTACATTTTCGCACAAGTCGCCTGAGTGGAGAATTTCGAGATGGGTCAATAGAGGTGAGTGCATGTATAAAATTAATTTCCAGAAGCGAACTGTTTCCAAAGCGCAGGGTACATTCTATATACCGAACAGTGAGCTATATTTTAGATATACAAGTACGGGAATTCCGTGTACCAGTACAGGAAGAGAAATATGCAAGCTGACAATCTTCGAGTCATATTCCGCGGATGGATATTCGTTTAGTTCATGGTGAGAACGATGAAGCATCCAACAGACTGACTGAGCCGTTTCCGATCTCGAATGAGCTTCCCCAGGTTTCCGAAAGGTGCCAGTTCCATGACAAGGCCTGAACGAAATATTAGCTCCCGTGTATCCGGGATGTAGAGCGAAGGTTACTTACAGACGGTCTGGTCTTCTATGATCGTGGTTTGCAATTTGACGATGTAAGGCTGGAATGAACGTGTCAGTGCAATGCGTATTGACGATGAGTCTCAGTGAACTGACGTGTTGTAAGCGCTCCATAACCCTCACTTCTCGTCGAATCAATGCCTGTCTTCTCAATCTTTCTTCGCGTGGAGTCTCGTCACCGCCGACCTTGATCACTTTGACGGCGACAGGCACCCCCGAAGTCCTGTTATGTGCCAATACCACTGCACCAAATGTACCTCTGCCCAGCCTATTTTTTCACATTCTTAACAAAATGCTAGGAAAAACAAGTAGATACTCACTCTGTTCCAGACAGCAGATATTGCGATCTAAGCTGCGTATAATGGCGAATGTGAGCGACACACTCGAAGTTAGCAGGTGAAGGAGCAGAGTTACCGATTGCGGATCATATTGAGTGAACTTGAACGCTATGAACTGCGAATCAGAACTATCCAATGAGATATAATCCATAAAAACAAGCTTACTAGGTCCATCGTCGTCCCCGAAGGTCACGGTGTCGCCGCTGTTGACCCGATGATCAGTGGCCTTGTGAATTCTGATCCCGTTTACCTGTGAATTTCGATGTCAGTGCAGACTTGGCGGAAACAGCTGAGAAAATCCTTACAAGACAGCCGTTCTTGCTTAGATCCTTCAGAAAGACAAAGAAATGGCGGCCATCCTCTGAGAGAACAGAGCGCACACTACTGTGCATTCTGCCTAAAGGACAATGGTAAGCAGCGTATGTAGTGCAGCTGTACAGCCAAACTCACTGATAATGTCTCTGCCTAGTAGAGGCTGATCACATTGGAGATCACGGCCAATGGTGAATTCCTTCGTTCGGTGGGGAATCGCGAAGTGTGTGGCAGAGCCGTCGGTAGCTTCGAATACCCCGCATAGCTTCTGTAAATCGCTTCGATCAGCCTGGCCAGTGGCGACAAGTCCGTTAGGTGCGGCCATCTCCATGAACGAGTAGGGAAGACAAGAGAACTGTGCGAAGGGAGTTGTTAGATGACTTCAGTGCCGCCGCTTGCGATATTTATATGCGTCAGGTTGCCGCCCGCCACTCGAGACGTTGGACGTACGCTGTCAATGACACGCCGTGGCAGACGTGCAAATGAAGAGGACATCTTCTAGTTTTCATTTGCCACTGCCCCGGGTTCCTTCGAGGCTGAGTGTCATGAGAAGACTAACAAAGACAAGAAAGACATTGGACGTACGCTTTTATTGACACGCTGCAGGGGTGTGAACGAAGAAGGCCTAGGCGGCCTAGGTTTCACTTGCCGCCCGACAACATTGCCCTACAGTGACTCAAACCGGTGGGTGGACAAAGGCAAAGGCAGTTTTCATGTGCCACACGGGTATAATCGCGAAGGCAGTATTTCATGTGCCACACGGGCATGATAGCGAAGGCAGCTTTCACTTACCAACTGAGACGAGCTGCCGAGACAGGAAGGTTCGCGATCAGTACGTGGGGAACAGGATGGCATTGGTACCTTGCAACTCGTGCTACTTGCGACAAAATAACCGTCCCACACTAGTATATTTGTACATCCCTTTGTTTGCGCTTATTGTCCGTTCTTGTCCGCGCGATCTACTTCGACACATATAGCGTAATCAGCCTATGAGTGACTTAAAGGAGTGGGTACCTCACGCACTCGAATGACGAACCTTTGCCGGTTCACGTACCAATTTGGACTCTTGAATGCCTGTCTTGCAAGTTCAGGCTTCAGGTATACAGGAAGGTGAGACCGGAACCTCACAGCAAAACTTCGGTCCCATTGAACACGCCTAAAAGTGTTGTGAATAATAGAGCTTGCCTGAGAATCGGTGACGACGCGTATACAGTGGTATAAACAAGAACGTATGGCACTTGTTTGGACGTAAAGGAAGCCTACCATTCGTGTCCATTGTTGTCAATTTCATTACCCTCTTGACGGATGGACAAATCAGACGAAGCAACTTTAGGGCTGGGAGTTAGAACCACGTATAAGGCGCATACAATGAGATACTCACCGAAACGCTCCGTCATTAGGAACGCAGGGCGTATCTCTCCGAAGCACCAGCCATCTCTCCTGTTCCGGAGAAGCATAACGAGCAAAGGCCTCTGCATGGTATATTTGGAGTCGGTCAGCAGGTGACATGCACACTAAAACCGGTATGGACGCACCCATGTTTCCAGTATCGAAAGCGGAGCGGTTGTGCACCTCCGACGCAGATTGTCCACCACGACCCATCATTTCCACCATCACAGCGTACTTGGCGCAACATACACACAGTCAACACGAGCACAAGGGGTAGGATAGGAGGCGGTCGCTCACCTCGAGGTTCGTCATGTCCACACCATGTTTCGAATGCTGACGCTTGCTCAAGAACATATCCCACAGGCCGTGTTCACGACCCTTGACCTTAAGGTCGACAATAACGGGGATGTCCATCTTCCACCGTTTCGGCGGGTCGTCGAGGGGACAAGCGTAAGCCATGCGCAATGCAGGTGCGACTTCTTCTAATAATACCATCAGTAACTCTTTCACCCCGCCACAGTTGCACATAGACCGACAACGCAACGCACCGTCTGGAGCTTGAACCAACTTGGCAAGGGTGTCCTTCAAGTTACCCAACGAAGACAACTTGTCCTCTGTCCGCATAACACTGAGTCCCAATGCGCCTATGAAGCCACGGCGGGCGTAGTTGCTTACCATTGGCCATGTGAGCGAGGATGGACATGCTGAGTAGTCAAGAGAGTGGTCGACGTTGGGTCTTGGAGGTTGTCAGCCGCCTTCCACCTGGGTGCACATGGAAGCAACGCGCACACACACACACAGCTGCCTTCCGGTTGAGGCGTGTCTTGTTAATAGCCGCCAACTTTGTGGCGCAAGCTGGAACCAAGCTGGAACTAAGGCGCCTACTTTGTTACAGGCGAGGCGAGAATGGCTATCACGAGTACAAGTACGTGAGTACAATATAAGCTGTATGCTTTGGAACCTGGGTTTGCTGGGCTGAGTTTGAACAGAGCGAGTGTGCTTCGAGCGAAGGCAAACTCGCGATGACTCAGGACATAGTCGACTTATAAATTCTCAAATCCATACATGCGCGGCTGTGATACTTTTCTGATAACATACTAGTCGTGTTATAGCGGCGAACGGGTCTGCCAGTGCTGTAAGATGTTGAAACATCGCAGAAGATGTGCGAGCCAGCTGCGTATTTTGTCTGTCAACAGGCAAATCAGTCAGCGAGAACGCAACCTCGAGATCAAGCACAAACAAGACGGGGTCAAACACTTGCCACAGTACGCCATGCTCTGATCCTGGCTTGGACGCTCCACCATCGCATTATCGAATGTAGTCCAGTCCTCGGAACGGCAGACCCGGTCCAATAAAGTCGGTCATCTCGGGGACTGAGGAGAGCGTCGACAGGCCAGATACCAGGTCGTTGTGTCGTACGACAAGCGATGCCAGACGAACGCGACCTAGCCCGCTGGAGGTACGACGATCTGCTCGTGCACACTCACACCGTCCTGCTATCATGACTTCCCCTATAAGCGTTTACTGTCGGTGAGTGGATATCAGGCCTTTGTGTCGCTTATGCAGCTGGGCGTAAATGCGGAATGCTCGTCGCCGACCTGGCAGAGAGGAAAACGTTTGCTGTTGAGGACATACAGGGAATAAAATTGCACAATCCCGTCGTCGTTGTGAGGCAAGGTAGATGGCGAGGGGGTGCGATTGTATCTTCCATCAACGTCTTCGTTGTGTATGCGTGACCATTGCCTGCTGTGGTCCTGTCAATACAAATCGTGAGAGATAATAGGGCGGTTCTTGTACGGGGAGAGCACCAGTAATCAGGATTATGAGAAGGAGGGTAACGGCTCTGCGTAAAGGCAGACCTGAGCTTCTTATCGGCCTTCCCTCGCTATCCTTCAAGACCATAATTTCCCGCCATTTATGCTCTCGCTAACGGTGTCCAATAGTCACCTTACTTGCTATTCCATCATCGCCAGCAAATACCTAAAACGGACGCAAACTGTAAGTGCACGTTCCGATAACAAGCAAATCAGTCGACTTGGTTCTCGTCGTCTGTGTGAACAGAGCGTTCGCGATTGCGCTGCAATGTCAAAAGCAACGCCCTCGAGTCAGAGAGAGTCGTCAATTAATAAAGAATGCGTACCGGTATACGAGGGGTGCAACATCTCAGTCACCGACCTTCTGGCACCGTCCTGCAAGCCTGTAGACGGCCTGCCTTCATGAGATGCGCAGCTGGGCTATTAGCCTGGATCTCGCTCTCAATGGCGTAAATAGCTACAAGATCACTTTGCAGCCTG
Organism: Cytidiella melzeri; assembly: GCA_022592445.1. Taxonomy (NCBI): domain Eukaryota; kingdom Fungi; phylum Basidiomycota; class Agaricomycetes; order Polyporales; family Irpicaceae; genus Cytidiella; species Cytidiella melzeri. Next base: position 17,450 of record JABYQR010000128.1, on the reverse strand, counting down.
CCTGTGAGCGAGAGCGGACGTAGTTGAGTGGTCGAGGGAGTGGTCAAGGTTGGGTCTTTGCCTCACCAGGCACATGGGAGCAGCGTGCAAACACGCACAGCTGCCTTCCGGCTTCCGGAGGCGCGTCTTAGCCGACAACTTTGTGGCGCAAGCTGGAACCAAGCTGGAACTATGGCGTCTACTTGGCTACCAGCGAGAATGACTACTATATATATATCGCGAGTACAGATAAAATCCCTCAGCTCTGGACGTCAATTTAGCTGGGATGAGTTTCTGACAGAGTGAGTATGCTACGAGCAAATGCAAGACGCACATCCCACCAGGAGTCGGGACTTCTATGACGGGACTACTAGCACCCACGGCTCGCTTATAAATTCCAGATGCCAGAAATGTGTGGCTGTAAAGATTAATCACGTACCAGGTATTGTACTAGTGAATGGAACTGCACATAAGATGATCTGCCAGTGCTGTAAGATGTTGACATAGTAGCGGCGGGTCTCTATCATAGTATGCAGAACGCAGCGCACTGGGGAGATATCACCTCTTCTAGTAAAGCCATCGGAATAAACCCTCAAACTCAGGATATTCAACGAGATCAGAGCCAGGCTCCATCCAATCTACGCCTTCCTCTGATGCTAACCACTCCCCTTTGTCAAAATCGCCTGGTTCGATACCTCGTAGATCTATCTTGTTCTCCACGAGGATCAATTTGATCACATTCTGGGCCAAGGAAAGTTCGCCAAGAGCCTCTGCCGTGGGCTTAATTTTACGTTTCCCAGGATCTGTGTCACCTAAAACATAGCGTTCGGGCCACATGATCATGCGAGCCAAGGATATAAGCGACTTCCGAGATACTGTAGTAGAGGTTATATGCGAAGATAGCTAACAATAGGCTCTCGGTTACTCACCTTGTGGTTTCTCATAGGCCAAGTAGAAAACAGTCTACCAAGAAGTCGTATTGTACCGGGATGCGTAGCATTTGTGCTTCTTTGATTGGTGAGAACGGCACAGACACGAGTCATCTCGGTCAGGTGCATAGTTTCCATCATTAAGAAGTGGCCGCCTGTCACAATAGCATTCTCCAGCGTGTATACTTGATGAAGAATACCTGGAGGCTGAATTCTGACAGCAGAGAATTCAGAGAGTGTCGAGAGAAGTATGGAATCACCTACAAGATCATTCCAGGTGTCAGAATCAGGTTGTGGGGTGCGGCCAAGGAAGCTATGATTCTAGATCGTGGCAGTGAGCAACTTGTTTCAAATGATCCAGCATTGCGGGGACTGCTTCCGTAGATGAAAATTTTGACTGGAGATAAGACCACAATTTTGTCCCTTTCTTGATGTGCGCAAACGTCGCCAGCCCAGCGGCATCGTGATGTAGCCCCGTAAAGACGCCTGTCGAGCCAAACAATGCCCAGGAGCACTGACGCACTGCGTCCCAATCCATTGACTGTGGACCGAATGAATTGTTCCCCTCGCGGATGGCTTTGCGTAAGTCATTGAGCTTCTGCTTCTTCTGTGCATGACCTTCGGGCTCAAAATCTCCACTGTCAAATGTCGTAGGCGCCAATGGCTTGCGCTTTGCAGCAGGCTGAAAGCCAATTGAGCAAGTACCCGACATTGCTCGGGCAGAGGTGGATAACTGCCTATGATACCACAGTAAGCTCCATGCCCTCAAGATTATGACGACATGCTTTGAACAAACCGAATTATGTATGGTGGAGAGCCTTCCAGAGGAGTTGCAATGTCTAAGCAGTTCACGCGCTGCTGTGGGTCATTGGCTGCAGAGAGAAATGATCTTATATCACCCTTGACAGGACGAATGGCTAGAAAAATAGTTCAGTATCAGTCTGGCAATCATTTGCAATTGTGATGAACCCACTATTTTTTTTCCTCTTATCCTCTGTACTGTTCTGAGCTAGACGAAACCATCAGCACATGAGGAGCAGGAAGCAGATGATGATTACGCTCACCCAGCCATTCAATAAGGGAACCGTCTGGTGATCGTGATGCTAAAGCGCAAAGGCATTTCTCGTTCCATTCATACTCAGGTTCGCTCTCCGTTGCACCGAGCACTAGGACCACGCGACGACGTGCTAATGCCTCCCGAGCAGATTAACATGTTCTTCGCATACGCTCATAGGACTCCCAGCTGGTGGTGTTTGGAGGACCGTCACAAGTGGTGGACCACCATCAGGCGGTGGCGCAGTGGCATCGAATCCAGCTGCAAGCCATCGAAGCATAGCGATTTCAGGATCCTAGCTCATCAAGGTTATGAGTCAATGTTGAGCGTTGAAGCGCAGTTGAATATATTTACGTTAGAGTCATTCGGTGTGGCAGGAAGAAACATGTCCATTTGATTCCAACACTCCACATGAGAAGAGCTCTTCAACGTGGCCGGAGGCTGGCGATATTTGTTCTTGGGAAAAGTGTCATATGTTGGCTGATGGCTTGGCATGCAATGGTCTGGATAGTGGTGAGAAAGATAGCTGTGACAATTGCATTGCAGATCATCTCCTGCTTACCGGAAGTAGAGCGGTCTTGATTTTCACGGAAGGAGGAGTTCTCTTCGAAGTCTTGCGGCAGGGAAGAACCTAAAAGCTTCGCGATGGGCTGGAACGGAGAGCATGGGGTGGAAGCAGGCGCAGAAGCAAATTCTGCCTCAGCATTAGGGGCGTAAGGGGAGGCAGGACTAGGCACCGGCTCAGAAGAATGTGAACGTCCGACTTCGCGCGCAGGGGCAGGGGAAGGAGCAGGTCCAGGTGCAGGCACAAGAGCAGCCTCGTCCTCAAAAGCAGAGGTTGGGACGGACGCAGGAGTAGCAGACACTGTCTCTCCTATGTGTATCGGCACAATAGGAGGATTATCTACTGTTTATGTCGGTGTGATAGTTTTATTGAAGTGCTCATTAACGCAATTCAAGACTTACCGGGGTAGGGGTGTGCGTCAATGAATCTCTGACGAAGGTGTTCGAAACGAAGATTAACAACGCGCAAAATGTCTGCCTCTGTTAGATCAGCATACAACTTTGACAGGCAGGCCTTAATGTCTTCTGAACGTCTATCCATCGGAATACAGCGCTCAGGGACATTACCTGCGTGAATTATTCAGAACAACTCATACATTTGTCTCGCTACATACCGTGATTCCACCGGTTGGTTTCTGTTTTCAAAGACTTGTGCTGCATGTACTTGAAATGAGCGTGGTGTGACCATATGAGTTGAAGCCGTTGATCATAAGGGCAGAATACTGCTTGTTGGTTGTGCCACCGCTCCCACGAGCACCTAGGCCTGGCTTGTTTCACATGAATCTCGTCAGGCATAATCCAAAGATCTCCAGGACGACCGATGTCCGCTATGGGCTCAGCGTGAGTTACGTATGCAGCATACGCGCCGTGCACGCTCTTTCCGCTGGAGGCTGACCATTTTCGATCATCAGGCCAGTTTTCATGTTTCTCCAGACTACGCTGGTTGTGCCATATGACGGTAATGGGCGTGGCCACTGCAGCCATTATAAAAAGCTCAGTTTCGTCTAAACAGTAATCCCAATGAAGTTGAATAGCATTCAATAAGGCTACGCTATGTAGGACTTACCGAGAACAATGTTTGGTGCAGTGTGATTTGAATACATTAGGTAGGGAAAAGATGTATCCCGCTGAGCCATGGATGTCTGGACAAAAAATATCGATTCAAAACGTCAGCCTTGTCCGAAGTCGAGCTTCCATGCACAAAATCTGGGATTATGCAGGTATGCGTCCGCTGACGCAGAACGCACCTTCTATCAAGTTCCTGAATCTGAAGAGAGAAAAGCGGTTCGCATCAGCTACCATGGATAGTATGGCGCAGTATAGTGCATACTTACTTTGAACTCAAGATGTCAATGAATCGCCGGCTGGAGTGGCGTGGTTTCAGGATGGTTTCAAGTTTGGCGGCTCCTGCACGTGGTTTCAAGATGGTTTCAGGAACGTAGCACGTGATACGGCTTCAGAAGCGCTCTCCGTCCAATTTCCCGCAGAGTGAAGATAGTGAGAACGTACGCATAAAGTTACAATACAGATAATTTTACACCAGTACGACATGTATGGTAAAAAGATGGTGCATATCGTGGAGCGTTCAGTATACGAAATACATGTTTGAGCTGAAGAGTGGTTCCCCACAAATCTCGGTGTATGTCACACGGGTCAGACTTGAGTTTGCAGCAGCGATGCGGATTTATAGAGGCTGATGCGCGTACAGAGGGATGTCTACGGGGAGTTGAGTCACCAGTTCTTTTGTGTGTTAGAACACAGGATTCGAGAGCTTGAGTGGGCATGGGTTCATACCGTAAATGATCATAGTGCAGCTGGGGAGGGACGTGTTGCGTGTTTATGCGTAGGTATTGAGAGGGACAGTAATGGTGTGCGTACAGGGCGCAGAGATGGCAGATGGGAGGGGTGATCGGCGTACGCCTATTGGCGGCAGCGCGCATTACCAAGTGCCGTAGGGCAATGACACAGCGGGATGGTAGTTCTACACCAGCAACGTTGGCAAGACGGAGCAAAGCAGGCACAATGGACTCGTATGGCATGGAAAAGCTGTCACTCACCAGGTATAGTTAGCATCGAGCGCGTTCAGAATTGGATGAGCGCGGCGCGTGATATCTATTTTATAGTTAGTGTGCAGCGTGGCATATCTCAACATAAATACTCACAAGAGCCACACTGGCTTCACCAGTAGCCATTCTGACATGGGCACCGAGAAGGATAGCGTTGTCAATGGCCTGCTAGGCCTCGTCAAGAGGGGATTGAAGATAGACAGCAAACCGATTAGCCATTGCCGTCGACCGCAAAATCGCGAGCATCAACTTCATTGTGGGCGACAGCGGCGCACTTCTCGAAATCAGTCTCAAACGGTCCTCGAACTCCTCAGTCTTGTTAGCGTGCAAATCTCAATAGCGATACACGACATACCATGACATGCTTCAACTTGTGAGTGGACTCCTTGCGGTGGGTGATTGGTACACTTCGCAGTGGGGCTGAGCGGCTTGATGTCGCGGAGCGACTGCTGCTATACTACTAAACCCTAAACAAGGGTAGAGAAGGGAGGAGTGGAAGTGGAAGTGGATCTCCAACGACGACAACGAGGTCAAAGTCGATGATGAGCAGGCAAGCAGGCTCAAAGGCCGGATACTGGCAGTGCAAATGACGAAGTTAATATCATGTTTATACTAGGTTACATTGAGTAACTCACCTGGCAGTGCAAATGACGAAGAGGTCAAGATGCAGAACCAGGGAGGGTAAGGGGTACTATATATACTGTGTCTGGATGGTCTGTGCACCAGTTCCCACACTAGGGACTGGAGTAACTGTGGGACTGGAGTAACAATAGAACAATAATAAACCCGGGTAACTGTCAAGAACCGGAGTAACTGCCAAGGACCAGAGTAACTGTCAAGGACCAGGGTACGTAGAACAATAGAGCTAGAACAATACAACAGTAGAACGATAGGATAAGAACAATAGAACAATAAGACCTGGGGAATCCCTGGGGAATCCCCATCAATGGAAGAGGAACAATAGAACAATAGCCTAGGTTGATCTGGAACCGCTCCAGACTGAGTCTAGGGTTTGGGTCTGGACTATTGATAAATAAGGCAGGATGTCACGTGACCCAGGTTAGGGTTAGGTCCGGTAACACTCCTAGCCGGAAGATAAGCGCTCTAGATAGGCGCCTAAGGCTATAAACTTGTGACAATATTGGAAAAATCCGGTCTCTGTTGGACTATCCATGTCACTTGAAGTCGAGCAACTTAATGCCAGTGTGAGCGCAAGAAGGGTCACCGATGGTACCAACGACACAAACGTCAATGGCATCCCGCTTCTCAGTACGAGAGGCGTAAGCGGCGAGCAGGATGACATTGTCGGGGAGAAGGAATAAGTCCTCACTAAAGTTCTTGTTGATAGGATGAATCCAGAGGCGCTTTCAAAATGTCCGACACAGGGCTACGGTCGCGTGACTCGCGTCGTGATCGATTGCATCTCTCCCTCACACCGGTTCCTTTCTTCCTCCCTCCAGTTGACCATCGCACAGCGCGCTTTGACGCCCTCGGTGCATGCACGCGTGGTCTGCTGCGAGTTTTCGGATTCACCTCGTACCATAATATCGTTCCCTCGCGTCTCCGGCCGAACTCTGTCCCAGCGCGACGCCAACGACTTCCTGAGCTGGGGTCTTGGCCGCGTCGTCAAAATCGTTGGCGGCCAAGAAGTACGCGGGATACTGTCCTACGAGGTGTATGTAGACTGGGCCGAATCTGAAGCTGGTGCGTTCTCATCCATCATCATGCCGCGCGAGAACTAAGGCATACTTGGCGTGGATAGCATCCAACTATCCCCCAATGCATTTTGACATGTTCGTTGCAGAGCTCGATCCGCACGACCTCTTTCGATGAAACTAGACGTCGTCTATGAAAGGGCTTATCGTGATGCTCGATGGGTAGATGGCACTTCGTCTGAAATTGCCCAAATGCAGTCCGAGCTTATGAGCGTTCTTAGGCAAGTACAGCGACACGGTGACAACGACTACATGCAGTTCAAGTGTCAGTGTATCACTGATTCCTCGTTCTCGTACTTCTCGTGCGGGCCATTCCGCAAATGTAATAGAGACGAATAGCTCAATTAAATTACTTTAGCTCCAATACACTCAATGAGCCTTGACAGCAAGGGTTGGCTGCTACCATTAATCATGAATAAAACACTAGTGCATGAATAAATATGCTGTGCAGCCAATAACTAAGTTATTACATGTCGACAGAAAACTTGGGGCGGGTCCGAGTCCTACAACCACACTGGAAGAGGCTTGTCACGGCGGCTCTTGACGTGCTTGAACCTGCCGAAAATGCTAATCAAACAGGTCAAACTTGAATCTAGAATTTCGATGAGCAGGGCAGAGGAGAAATGAACTTACTGTTCGACATTTCCCGGAATGCTCAAGTCAACTTCCTCGCTACGAATCTCCAGTCTGTCGAATTCCTGATCGGTGAGCGCATCCAGCCACAACTGCGAGTAGAAGTTACGGGGAAGCCTAGGTACTGCTTGAACGGCGTGAGGATTAGAGGCAGAACTCTGTCGCTCTCGTCGGATACGAGGCCAATTGCCTGGATCAGGCTTCCCTCTGGGTTGAAGCGCGTTGAGACGTGTAACACGTCCAAAACCCGTAGCATATTGACGAGGTCATCCGATCTCCATTGGAGCGGTACAATCCAGTATGTGGCGCCCCGGTTCTGATGACCGGTGCATCGTCGTCGCCATCGGATTCGTCGTCGCTGTTGCCATCTGTGCCAAGTCGATTTATCCACTTCGAGATGTGCTTCAGCTCTGTCATCACAAACGTTGTTTCCCACCGTGTTTTTCCCAGCTAAGTGATTGCAGTATCAGCCAATGCAGATACATATTAACGAAGAGACAAACCTTTCGCCGTCGAACTCTGCGTCGATTCCTAGACACTGCATTCATGTCCTCGTGAACATCTGGATCCTGCTTACGGGCCTGCTTACACAACGCAGGAACATGCGCCAAGAAAGCGGCTTCTACCTCCCTGCGATCCGACGACACTGCCTCGGGCGACTCCACGTATACTCGACTGAACATAGCTGCTACTTGTTGGTTCCAAGGTGAGCGCATGCCTTTTCCGCTGACATCTAAACGTGGGTTGTCTGGATCAGGGCCGCCCACTCCCCGCTTTGCGGCGGCTTTCTCTTGTCGCGTTGGGTTTGGCTTGAATGGATCCAGGCGTGTCTTCCGGCCAAGGAAGTTCTTTGCTTCTTCACGAACATCAGCCTTTTAATACAGGTGAGTGATGGAGAATGTTCAGCAGGGTCATAGGTGAACAAACCTGAAGGGCGACAGCAGTGGGAGAACGGTGTGCTGCTTGCGACAAGCGATAATTGGGAGCTTGCTTCCTCTGTGGTGATAGTGATTCAGAGTCCAGAGACAAGGAGTCCTGGCGGGAGTAGGCCATTGGTCGACCTCCGCCACGCCTACTTTGCTTGGGGGAATTAAGTCGACGAATATATTCGTACAAACGGCCTATATCGTGTTTGGTTGCGGGCGCGTCCGGGTCGGCAGTACCGTTAGAGCCGCGAGTTCATTATCCTAGTTGTCACGCTAGTCAGGGCAGAATTCATATGGTAGACAAAACTAACCAGCTCTGTTGTGGACCGTTCCGCATCGGTATCTTTCGGGGAGTTCATGACGCTGTCATCGCTAGACCACATGTTCGATGGGTGCGATTGCCACTGTATAATGCATTCACCAGTCAATTTGATACCCTTGAGGGCCATGAGTGGTGAGTAGGCGTACCTGTTGTTCCTGGCTCTCAGAGGCCGGCTGTCGAACTGATCCAGGGGCTTTGGATGACTGTGAAGGAATAGTGAGATTTGGAACAACGGCGAAGATCAAATCTGCAATCACGCACTGTGTTCAACCCACGATGGTGTCGAAAAGATGTCTCACAACGGTAGAGGGGCTAGATGATGTGCGATCTCCTTCGGAATATTCAGCTGGACTCTGCGGCTCTGCTTGTGGCTAGCACAATATCCATAAGTATATGTATCAGTCGTGCGTCGTGACTCCATGCTCACTGCATCTTCGTCGACTTGATCCATGTCATACTTGCTCTCATTTTCCGTAGTAGAGCTGTGAGACGACTCGGAAAAGCCATACCAACTAGCCGCGTGCTCAGACTCGGAGGAGAGACTCGGAGAGAGACTCGGAAGTCTTGGTGGACCAATCTGTGTTCTGCCTTCGACCTCTCCAAGACCTGTCGTATACTAGGACCATTCAGAGCGAAAATTGAAAACGTAGCTGCGTAGCAACACTGACCTCATGTGATTCAGCGCTGGTATAATTCACGTTTTGTTGTAGCACGTTCTCTGCCTGTGCTTCTCCGGCCATCTCGAAGTCTTCTTCTGCAGATACGACTGACGCGGTGGCCAAAGATGGAGGACCTATCGGGCGCGTCATCAGCATAGGCTGAGGGTAATCAAGCTCTTCAGCTGCTACCTGTGAGTTGAGCAGGGGAGCCTGCACTAGTTCCAAGCGCAAAGGCGTCCTCTAAGGGTTATATCAGCAGTAGTCGCAAGCAATTTGTGTCACTAAACGCACGCGTTGCATCGTTGTCCAACGCGTTACTGCCGGTTCGTCAGAGAAAGCTATGGGCGGACACAAGATGTTGATAAATTAACACCTGTAAGAAGGAGACTGACCTCGAGGGTACAAGATAGCCGTCTTTACTCTCTTCGTGGAATGTACAAGGACATTTCTGGCACGTTTAACTTGCTGTTGTTTGAAGTGTCTCTCAGTGACGCCTTTCAGTGTCGTGCGTTGGCCAGATGCCGTTTTTCTTGCTGATGAGATTGACCCTTGCAAAGGGCCCGGGCTCGCAGTGGTGGACATGACGCGATTCAGAAGTCGGGCAGGTAAAGCTTGTGGCAGCAGGGGCTGGGGACTTCCTATTATACGAATTTGGTTACTACGCAAAGCCCTTTGTCCGTAGGTGTGAGCGTTCACGCGTGTCACTCACCAGACTGTTACGCTGCGTCGGATGCACCTCGCCCGATTTCGGAGTCTTTCTGCGTGATCCGCGTGAGTCCAGCAGAAACTTGCCGAGACGTTTTGTGCGAGTGGCCTGCCAGTGCCAAAATCCAGCAGTCGCAAGACCTTCTCAATCGATTCTTTGTTTGGAATCGTTCGTGTTCGAGGGCAGGCGACGGACAATCAGCGTGTTTGTTAATTCGACCCCAGTTCCAACATGTCACTCACCAGACTGTTACGCTGCGTCGGATGCACCTCGCCCGATTTCGGAGTCTTTCTGCGTGATCCGCGTGAGTCCAGCAGAAACCTGCCGATTGCGAGACATTTTGTGCGAGTGGCCTGCCAGTGCCAAAATCCAGCAGTCGCAAGACCTTCTCAATCGATTCTTTGTTTGGAATCATTTGTGTTCGAGGGCAGGCGACGGACAATCAGCATGTTTGTAAATCCGGCCCCAGTTCCAACACACGCTTGCCCATAATCAGGCGATTGCTTCCACCGGACCCTAGTTAAGCATGTTTGATGTGCGCATGTAACATGTAGCGCATCTACAGGGAGTGTTGAGTTAATTTAGCAGGTGGTACTGACGAAAGGCGGACTAGTTCGAATGCAGAGTGCAGCTGATCTTAGGGTTCGAGGGCAGCTTGCACAATAATCTGCGCGTGTTAAGCACCTGGTTGACATGCCAGTCGCGCCTGTCAGCATGCTAGTTTCATTTGTGCTTCCATTGACTGAGAATACGCGACGTGCGGTGGTTGACTGTCATTGTTTGCCTGTAAGCATGAGGCGTTCAAGGATTATGCGCGTGTTACGCTACCTACTAGATCTTGAGCCTTTGACTGAGTTCTTGGATGAAAGGGCCGGAAGTCCACCACTGAGGGCCATCTTCCAGCAGGTGGTCACACGGCTTAAACGTGTGGTAGCATTTCTTCTCCGGGGCTCTTCTAACCAACTTTGTCCGGTGGTTGTCCACCAAAAAGCAAGCTTTAAGACAAGTTCTGTAGACACGCAAAGGTTTGCATCTCACCTCACCATGGTCAATAGCACACGCTCTTCTCCACGCATATCAAAACGCGTACGAAGTCCTGTCTTACGCGGCTTACGTGCAGGCCCTAGCGGTCGAAGTAGCTCCGAAAGCTACATCTACAACGCGAGCAGAGCGCTTTCCCGCTTGAAACCTGGTTCGAAAAACCGCGTCAGTACAAGCCCTACCCCCAACGTTAACGTTGTCGACTCTCATACGATTGAGCCTACTGTCACGGTCGATCCTTTCGTAAGATTTTGATACCGTCAGCTATTTTAGCACAATATGACTCACTTCGTTGCCCAATAGTTTACCGCTCCAGATCAGCCGCTTCTGCAAGGCCCCATGCAAGGCCCCAGTCAGGAGCCTGCGGACAAGGTTGACAATGTAGTCTCCCTAGGTGAAGTGGCCGTTGCGCCAGCTGAGAACATACAGCCTCAGCCTACGGCAGGCGAAGAAGCCCACCAAGCCCACCAAGCCCTGGCTTCCGTTGAACAGTCGTCATCCAATGATGCGGTGCCTGAGGTCGAGAACAGCAGCGGCAGCGACAGCAATGAGAATTCCCCGTTCCCGACTCGATATGCGAGTCAAGAGCCGGATGAAAATGACCTGTATAACACTGCAGTGAGTTCGTTATCTCTTCGCGTCCAGTTAATTCGACTCTAACCTGTATGTTGCGTTCGAGAAGCATGATGAAATGATGGTCGATGTGATCGATGTCGATTCCGCAACGGAAGCAGTCCCCCAGCCGCTGATACACGAGGTATGCTGCGTGTTATAGCTCTTACTTGTTCTACGACTCATCCTTCTCTCATTCAGCAACGTTTGCACCGCCTGGATGAGGATAGCAGAACACAGCTGTCACTTCTCAAACAGCTCTTGGAACACGCCACCGTCATCACGAAGCCAAAGTTGCGCACAGCCTTGTACAAGACAATGTTGAACCACGCCGCCCACCATCGCAATGTTTTGACAGAAAGGGCTGACCAGTTAGAACACCGCGTCCAGCTTCGAGAGGTGAATATTTTGGACGTAGACCGCTTCAGGTTTCATGAAGCCATCCTACGACTGCGCTCCGACGCCCTTAGTCAGGAAATACGAGAACAGGCGATGCAATTCATAGACGGGATGAAGGGTGATCTGTCTGACAGAGAGAAAGAGTCGCTAGATAGAATCGAGAGAATCGAGAGCCAGGGAGCACTCTTGATCAGGAATGCTGAAGTCGTAACGTTGCTGTAATTTTCCTTGTGTAGCTGACGTGACAGCCAAATCTTGTTCGTTGCTCTGGCCTCCAGCGAGCCTCTGTTGACTATGATATCGACTCGAATACTATATGTACGCGTTTTTAAGCAGCAGTTTGGTGATGCAATATTTTGGGCATATACCCGCTGATGTTCAGCGGTGGATAGTAGGTCCCAACTGACCGTCCTGACTCTACGTAGTATCATAGTAGCCCTCGATGTCAGCTACCTTGATGAACGATTCTGCAGGGCTCACCTAGACGTTGAGTGTGCAATGGACTTTGGTGTCGAGATGCATGAATGCATGATGACTACCAGCAGACGGTAAGTGGACGGCCGCTGGTGGCCAGAGCTGCCGCCGGCCTTACCCGGGCTACGTCCGCCAGTCGAAGTCATTTACGAATCCGTAAGTCGGGTGTAATTTTGACTTCCGCAATAACAACGCAGTTAGCCCAAAGGATTCGCAAGGTGTGAGCGACATCTGGGCCAATGGACCAAGAGCATGTGCGGTACAAATGTGGTCGTGGGTAAGTCGGTCAAAGTGGGGGCGAGTGTGAGTTCTCGTGATCCGCAAAGTGGGGGCGAGTGTGCGGTTGATTTATGATCGGCCACAGCATGCATACAGTCGATGGTTATCAGCATGTGTGCAGTATAACCATACTGTCGCGGAGCGACTGCTGATGGACTGATAAACCCTAAACAAGGGTGAAGTGGATGTGAGGGGAAAGTGGAAGGGGATCTCCAACGACGACAGCAAAGTCAAAGTCGATGATAAGCAGGCAGCAGGCACAGAGGCCGGATACTAGCAGTGCAAATGACAGAGTTAATATGGTATGATACTAAGTTACATGCAGTAACTCACCTAGCAGTGCAAATGACAGAGAGGTCAAGATGCAGAGCTAGGGAGGGTAAGGTCTACTATATATACTGTGGCTGGGTGGTCTGTGCACAAGTTCCCACACTAGGGACTGGAGTAACTGTGGGGCTGGAGTAACAATAGAACAATAAGGGACCAGGGTAACTGTCAAGGACCAGGGTACAGAGAACAATAGAGCTAGAACAATAGAACAATAGAACAATAGAATAGGAACAATAGAACAATAGAAACTGGGGGAATCCCTGGGGAATCCCTGGGGAATCCCTATCAATGGAAGAGGAACAATAGAACAATAGCCTAGGTTGATCTGGAACCGCTCCAGACTGAGTCTAGGGTTTGGGTCTGGACTATTGATAAATAAGGCAGGATGTCACGTGACCCGGGTTAGGGTTAGGTCCGGTAACACTCCTAGCCGGAAAATAAGCGCTCTAGATAGGCGCCCAAGGCTGTAAACTTGTGACATTGTTGGAAAAATCCGGTCTCTGTTGGACTATCCATGTCATTACCCCCTCCTAAAATTCATCGCCTCGATGAACTAAGACCAGGGACTCTACCATCTGCCCACTCGAGGTCAGATGCAATAGCTTCTGTGATGTTCTCCAACGGTTTCCAAGGAATGGAGTCGAAGAGTGCTTTGGGCAATTTCTGGGGTGCATTGGTATGTCTAGCATGGAACTCTGCAATGCTCTCTTTCGCATTGGTCAGATTTACTGCAGGTTCCCACGTTACATCGCCTTCTCCATAGCCTTTCCATTTGACTAGGTACTGCATTTGCTTCCGATAGATCCGACTGTCTAGGATCTTCTCAACTTCATAGACTTGTTGATCATCTACTATGATCGGTGCTGGTGGTTCTGGTATGAGGCCGTTTACTTCGTTTCCTCGATACGGAGATAGCCGTTCAACGTTGATGTTGTCGTGAATACGATATCCGGATTTGAGTTTGATCCGATATGTATGTTCACCGGTTTTCTGAAGAACTGTGAATGGACCAAGCTGTCTAGGCCCTAGCTTGTCAGACTGCTGATGTACTTTGACGTTCTTGGAAGACAACCACACGAGGTCCCCTTCCTTGAAGACTGGAGTAGTTCTGCGGGTGTATGCGGAAGCTTCGGCCATCTTTTCCTTAGATAGACGCGATGCAGCTTCGGCTTCTATCCGAACTTGTCTGAGCTTTTCTAGACGTGCATCTAGATTCGGCATTCGGCTGTGACGTCCGACTGGTATGGTGAAATCTGGTAGGTACCCGTACATGACTTCAAACGGAGAGTGCTGCGTTGATGAGTTGACACGAGAGTTGATGGCGAATTCAGCCACTGGGATGTATTCGGCCCAATCATCTTGTCGTTGATCAACAAAGAGTCGTAGAATCTTTTCTACTTCTTGGTTGACTCTTTCCGTTTGACCGTTAGCCTGAGGATGATAGGCTGTAGTCATAGCGCCAGTGATGCCTAGCCGTTTATACAACGCTTGCATTACTCGGGCCGCAAACTGAGGTCCTCTATCGGATATGAACTGTCGGGGAATACCATGGAGCCTAAAGACTTCTTTGATGTGGAGGTCGGCTATGCCGTCAGCTGTAACCGTAGACTGGGTCGGAATTACATGACTTTGTTTGCTATACAAGTCCGTGTATACTGCAATCATGTCAAATCCGTTGCTTCGCGGAAGAGGTCCGACTAGGTCTACGCCAACCACCTGCCAGGGTCCATCTGGTACGTCGATGGGCTGTATCGGAACGGTAGGATGTTGCGCCGGTTTGGTTCGCTGACACTTGTCACATCCAAGTACGTACTGCTCTACAAAGGATGCCATGCGAGGCCACCAATAATGCCGTGTGACTAGTTCTAGGGTTGCATGTTTTCCCGGATGTCCTGCTGGTAATGCATCATGGCATCGTCGTACAATCTCCCTACGAACTTCGCGATCCTTTGGAATGTATAGCTTCCCTTTGTAGTACACCAGTCCATTGTCTTCCTCCCACTCAAGTCCACCATCGGTCAACTTCCGGGGTCCATCCTTCCTGAGCTTGGCTAGTCCCTGGACTACCTCTGCTTCTCGAATACTGATGTCTTTAATCCGTGACTCTAACGGATCAGATTCCGGGGTACTCGAGGTGGCTATTGTCTGGAAGTATTCAGGCTTCAGTACAACTTGTTCCTTGTTATCTGATGCATCTAAAACTTCCAGGGTTCTGACCCGGGATAACGGGTCGCCTTGAGTGAGGGTTTTTCCGGGTTTGTGCGTTAAAACAAAATCAAACCGGCTCAGATACAGAGACCACCGAGCTTGTCGTCTGGACAGGTCTTGGGCGGTACGCCAGTACTGCAAATTCTGATGATCTGTGATGATCTCGAAGGGCGCGGGTAGTCCTTCCAGATAATGACGCCAATCTTCGAGAGCTCTGATGATAGCGAGCATTTCTCGATCATAGATCTCATAGTTCCGTTCTGCTTCGGCCATAGACTGAGACCGAAACGCTACTGGATGCCACTGTCCATCCTCTAATTTCTGCAGTAGAACTCCTCCGGTTGCAAAGCCAGACGCATCAACTTCAATACGTGTGGGACGATCGGGTTCCCATGTGACTAGAATTGGTTCCTGAGTGAACGCATCTTTGAGCATTTGAAAGGCGTTCTGCTGTGCTTCTCCCCACTTCCAAGGTTGGTCTTTCTTGGTGAGATCGTGAAGAGGACGAGTATGCCGCGCAAAGTCCTTGATGAAACGTCGGTAGAAGTTGGCAAATCCAATGAAGCCGCGTACATCACGGAGGTTCTGTGGTACCGGCCAATTGGTGATAGCTTCTATTTTACCCGAGTCCATACGGATCTTTCCGTTACCAATGATTAAACCTAGATACTCGACTTGTGACTGTTCAAATTCGCATTTTTCGGGGCGAAGATACAAGTCGTTGGCTTCAAGTCGAGATAGTACCTCATGAACAATTTTCCGGTGTTCCGCAATGTCTGAACTGAAGACAAGGATGTCATCTAAGTAGACCGAGACCTTTCCTTCTGCGATGAGATCAGCAAAGATGGAATTCATCATTGCTTGAAACGTGGCCGGAGAATTGGTCATGCCAAACAACATCACCTTAGGCTCAAACAGCCCTCGGTTTGTCACAAATGCACCCTTCCATTCGTCATTTTCCTTGATCCGAATGTTATGATAACCCCATCGTACGTCAAACTTGGTGAAGATTCTGGCTTGACGAAGCCGATTGGTAATATCTGATACCAAGGGGAGTGGGTAGCGGTTTTTGATTGTGATGTCATTTAACCGTCGATAATCCTGAACAAGCCGGAGCTTGCCGTCCTTTTTCTTGACGAAGAATACCGGTGAGGCCATAGGCGATTTGGAGGGAACAATATATCCTTTCGCTAGGTTTTCCTCAATAAACTTGTCCAGCTCCGCTTGTTCATTCGGAGACATGGGGTAGACCTTGGATCTGAACATCTTTGGGTTCTCGGTCAGATCAATCGTATGATCCCAGGGCTGATGCTCGGGGAGCCGTTGTGATGCTTCTTCTGAGAAGACTTTCTGGTGTCTGCGGTATTCCTCTGGAACCATCTGTTCGAACGTCCGTTGTTCTTTGGATTGATGGGCTTTAGCAGCGATGTCTGTGGAGTACGTAAAGCTGGCACAGGACCAAAGTTCTTCTTTTGTGTCCTGAATGATACCGGCTCTGAGCCAGGCTCGTCTCTGTTTCCGATTGGCTGTGATAGACTGGAAGGGTTCGAAATCGTCTTCGGCTTCCAATTCCATTTCTCCGGTAGCCCAATTGATCTTGGGATTTGCTTTGCGAAGCCAGGGTAAACCTAGAATGCAGTCTTCTGGTCCGATGTCTGTGACCAAAAAGGTTGCATTTTCTTTGATAGCCCCAACTTGTAGTTCGAGCTCTGCTCTGTGTGTTATACGTCCTCCTTGATTTAGAGTCCCATCGATGTTATGGAGTGGGATCTGTCTTTCTAAGGGGACCGTACGTACTCGGTGCCGATTGACAAAGTCTTGACTCAGGAATAACGCAGTGGCTCCTGAGTCAATCATGGCTTTGATGCCTTGTTCTCTAAACACTCCTTGAGCGTGATAGGAACTCGGAAGTGCATGCTAAGCGGGTCTATTTCTGGTACTATGCACGACGACAAGGTTTCGAAGTAGTTATACATGTCGTTAAATAAAACTAAAGGTTGCGAATCGGGCTGCTGTGCGGGGCGGGTATTTACTACAGGGGAGTTAGAAACTGTGTCCGTGGGGAATCATCATTGTCCTCCACTTCTTCTACGTAGGTCTTTCTAAAGGGACTCGAGGGTGCGGTTTCACCTGGAGTCCTTTCTAAAAATCCCTTTGATTTCCCAGCTGCTTGACTTGGTCCGTGAGCGATGACATCTGCTTCATGATGGCATCGTAGTCAAACGGAGTTGAAGACGAAGAGCTGGCAACGGTTGCGGCGGGCGGGGTAGGTAATGGCCTCGCGGACGAGGACGACGAGGGGGCCGGAGTAGATGGGTCAAACAATGTACTAGCAGCCACTTTTGTTGCCTAGGTGGGTACCCAAGGAACCGGCTTTGGCACACTTGTGTCTGATGGTTGCCACCACAATGTCCGCACAGTTCACGATCGTGTTTTCCATCCTTCTTTTGGTGATCCTTGGATCCGCATCCGTAACATCTACCGTTCATGGCCTTCATAAAGTCGGCGCGTGTTTTTCCGTTGGGCCCCACTTTTGTAGCATCAATTTCCATGC